>KZ613524.1:198640-331735 GCA_002865625.1 Hyaloscypha hepaticicola
AATTCAAAGATGCCAATGTACAACTCAAATTGGAACAATCACAAGTCTGGAATGTCCATCACCATTTTTCGATGTCCCACCTGTATCTGGAACATTCATCCACACCTGTAAGGGAACGTTCTGACATAGAGCGAATTCAAAGATCCCAATGTTCTAACTTAGATATAAACAATCACAAGTCTGAATTGTCCGTCACCATTTTTCAATGTCCCTCTCGTATCTGGAACAATCCACTACACTTGTGAGGGGAATTTTCTAACATAGAGCGAATTCAAATTTTCCAATGTCCAATCTGCACTTGGGACATTCTACAGGATCTAGGTATCTCTTATACATCAAAGTATTTCCAAGGGCTCAATGTCCCACCTGTATCTGGAAAATTCTACCAAACCTGTGAGCCGGAGAAGGGAAAGGCGGTGGTTGGCGTTGGTGGTGTGTGCCGTTGCGGAACTGGCTGTGCGGGTGGGAGTGGAAGTGGAGATGGAGGAATACCGGGAGGAAATGCTGGAGAAGGTCGAGGAGGACGTGACGCATCTTCGTATGTCAGATCTTACTCCGCGCGTCGAACATTGGCTAATGGTAGTAGAAGTCAGGCGGAGAGAAGAGGGGATAGAGAGCCCATAGGAACATTCTGACATAAAGCAAATTCAATGATCTCAATGTCCTATCTGCACTTGGTACATTCTATTAGAGGTTTGTGCTGTTAGGTGTCACTCTAAATAAGCGATCTAAACAGACTCAATGTCCAGCTCACCTTTTGCCAATCCCGGTGGAGAAGAAACGGACCTGGATTAAAGAGGTAATCCACGTGCCGTTGGGTGGGTGTTATCGTGAGACTCTAGGCGCTAAAGTATTGGCAGGTCCTGTACATTGAGCTCTATTCGTCAATTGTGAAAGGCACCCAAATGTACGAGTAAGGTCTTGAACATTCGCATATCCAAGCAATGGTTGTACGAGAATGAATGGAACATTGGAAATTGATGAAGGTCATTCCAGACTTGTGATTGTTCCAATCTGAGTTGGACATTGAAACTCGTTCAATGTACACTTCCCACTGGCGCCAAGGCCAAGGTCTGTGGACGTTCAAGGTTGATGCTCATTCCTGGGCGATCTTCCGATGAGTCGGCATTCAATGCATAGCGGCACACCGTGCAGATCAGGAGCCGACACCTGGGACTGCAAGCAGGTCTTGCCACTGCCAATAACACACCTGGAGATTCACCAGAATGCCTTCGTCTGCCAATATGAGTCCTGCCACTACGCATGCCTGAAGGAAGGTACATTCAAAAACACGAACACGCCAGTACCACCCAACCCACCCGCAATCAATATGTCCATCAGGTGTTCCGAACCCGCTACAAAGTTTTCACATTTATCCTTGACCTTACTCGTACATCTGGGTGCCTTTCACAATTGACGGGATAGAGCTCTATGTACTATGCATTATTGAACATTTAAGGGTTTTCCTAATCGTAATATCATGCTACTCTATATTACAGTAATTGGAGATTGAATTACAAGCTCAGGCGCCTAAACTAGATGTGGACTCAAAAGACCTCGGAACTCGGTCTCTTGACGTTGAATGAGGCTTGCGAAGAACAAGCGTCTTAAAGTCACACTCCGGCTAAAGGGAGGAAGCCAGAAACCTAGCTGGTTGCAGATGGCGCAAGACGGAACGATCGAGTATCATTATTCCAGAAAATTTGAGACATTTCCCAACCCCAAATGTCTTGAAAAGCCTCTTGCGAACCGTCCCTCCCGAGCGGAGAATGCAGATCCTCGAACCAAATTGCAGCCGAGCGGTTATACAGCAGATTGGCCAGAACAGATCAGGCCGCTATGTAATATCGCATGGTAGCTTACCCCCACCACCGCCACTTAGCGCTGAAGAACCAAATATAACGAAACACCTCACTTGATGGACTTGACATGGGCACGTGACACATATCGACGTGGGTTGGTAAGGAGCCTTTCTCAACTGCCGCCAGTCCAGCGGCATAGATGCTTACAAACCTCAATACGAGAGTCCCTCCACAAAAAAAGCATAGTTACATGAGCAGAAAGGGAGAAGATTGGATAGGAGAAAGCATGCAACAGATGCTGTCATGGCTTGCTTAGGCCTGTGGTACATTAGCGCGACCGCCGGAAGGGTAGCGAACAAGATGCCTCCCTATGGCGGAGCTGCCTTGGCGCTCTGGGAGGCTGTTAGGCCTTTCCACAGCGTCGGGGGCGCGGCCACCATGGGCCATTCGAATACGGGCCAGGGCAGCAGTGCAAGAACATTGGCGGGACAGGCACGCAACCCGTCCAGTCCAAGCTATCGAAACACCGCGTAGGGGAGAGAGGTATCCCCCATTGGAGTGGGCGAGAAGCGTCCCAGGCGACGAGATGAGACGAGACCAAAGAGGCTTCAGGAGTAGGAGTCTTTGGTCAGACTGGCTTGTGTGCGCCGCCGGCCAGGCACGATTGACCGAAGGGGCAATCCACACTGGGGAGGGCAAGAGACTCGTGGCAGAGGCAAAGTGCTGTCTGTATAATAATTGCATAAGTACTAGTAAGACATGCAGGCTTTCAAACCATCCTGACTGCCGCTCCGCTGCTGCTGCTGCCGCTGCCTCCACGCTCTTTGCCCATCTGGAGACAACCAGAGCCATTTTGAGGATTGTTTGTGGTCGTCTCGAACTAGGAAGCAAGCACGAGACGCTCGGGAAGCCCAGCACACCAGCGCATTTTTTAACGGCCTCGTCCCGTGCATTGGCATTCGATTTTCGAACGGGTCAATGATTTATACTTCTACATGTCCCTGCGCTGCGAAAACGAACGAACCCGGACCAGAGGGGTGCTGCGAGCGTCGAGTTGACTGAAGCAGCTGGGACGGTGCTCCTGCGCGCTGGAGGGCGTCGGCGTTCAGGCAAGCTGAAGGCTGTGTTCGAAGAGTTTGCTGCTACCGCAGGGAGCGTGCGACCAGCGCAAGAATGTCCAGGACGTCGCAAAGGTAAATCGCTCACCGAGCCGCGGAAGAGGTTGAGAGAGTTGAAGCCGAAGCTGACGCTCAAAAACCGCATAGGAGAGACTACCACATCGTTGTTTTGGGCGCCGGTTCGTCACTACCCTCTTCGTTCAGGAGGTCGAGGTCGAGTTTCACAGCTAACGATTTTTGCAATACTACCTAGGCGGCGTGGGCAAGTCATGCCTCACTGGTAAGGTTCACCATCCCTGATGCTTCTTATTTTTATTGACTGTCTGAACAGCACAATTCGTCCAGAATGTCTGGATCGAGAGCTATGATCCGACGATTGAGGACTCGTACCGCAAGCAAATCGAAGTCGATGTGAGTTCAATGTCGAGGTGTCGTGTCTGTGCCGCGGTAACTAACGCACATTGATAGGGGCGTCAATGCATGCTTGAGATGTACGATAATATACACCATTGACGAGGTGACATATGGCTCACAAAAAGCAGATTAGATACAGCTGGCACAGAACAGTTCAGTAAGTTGTTAAAAAAAAAGCCAATCACGTGATTTAAAACTGACTTTTCACAGCGGCAATGAGGTACCACGCTCCACGATTGGTGGCAAAAATGACGCTGGATTACTGATGATAAAAATAGAGAATTGTACATGAAAACAGGGCAAGGCTTTCTGCTCGTCTTTTCAATCACCAGCCAGAGCAGTCTTGCCGAACTTGCAGAGCTCAGAGAGCAGATCATCCGCATCAAAGATGACGAGAACGTTCCCATCGTTATCGTTGGCAACAAGTCAGACCTTGAAGAAGATCGAGTAGTGACGCGGCAGAGAGCCTTCACCATCTCACAGAGCTGGGGAAATGCTCCCTATTACGAGACATCTGCCCGGCAGCGGGGTAAGTCTGCTCATCAACTCTAGACCAGAGGGCTAATCTCAGTCAAGCGAATGTGGATGAAGTCTTTATAGATCTTTGCCGGCAGATCATTCGCAAGGACAATACGACAATGCCGAGTTTCGATGATGAGGTCGTGCATCATCGAAGAGAGGGACGGCGACCTCACAGGACACGTCGAAAGAAAAGGGATCGTGGATGTACGATATTATGATGACTTGAACAGCCAAGAGCTGTGGATGTCGTAGGCGACTCGCGCAGGGTGGTCCTGGAGACCCGGAGTGGCTAAACTTCGATTCATGTGGTTCATTCAAAACGGTGGCATTTTGTGGACAAAATGGTTTTGCATTTACGGAGCTCCAACATAGACGGGAAAAGTTCACGGTTTATGAACATAGAGGTGGTCATAGTCAATGCAATTATGATCCGTATTTCATTCATGGATGGTAGCATGGTACAATGATTTCTCCTTTAGCCCTGAGACCCGACATTTCACAATCAAAAGGAGGTTCGTCAGAGGAGGCAAGAGTGCCTTAGATACTCAGGAACTGCAGCCCGTATGGCCTCAATTCGTTGATCTCCATAGACTAAGAGGCATAGCTCTTCGTGGAACATCTTCTCGATGTGTTCTTAGGCACTCCTTCTCTGAATTTAGACATCCAACTCTCTCCATCATCAACGCCAGCTCCCACGGTATTTCTCATGACTTGGGTTCCCCCACTTGCATTTCAGTTGCGTTGTCTAACGACGATCTCGTCTTGGACGGTGAGTCTACTCAGATGATTAGAGTATGTTCTGTACACGGAAAAAAGTTCAAGTGGTTTCTCCGGCTCGCTTGAACACCAACACGAGTGTAGCCCTTTCAAGGTTCGCCAGATTATCAGAGACTCACCTTGAATATCACCAGCTTCCAACGAATCAGGACCTTCCGGCTTGGACCGGAACCCCGGTAACTTGACCTCTCGCTCTGCAAAGCGAAAGTCAACGTTCTCACGCCTGCACTCTTCGGCAATATCGTCGAAAGTCTTGCCCTCTTCCTTTGCTTGAGCCCGGATCTTCCTGGTTCTGAACCGCCATATTATATGAGATATGAATATTCCGCCTTCGATGAAGACGCAAAGAATGTACAGCACGCCTCCCAAGACGTCGAATGTGTTTTGGGCAACTGGGTTCTCGGAGTTAGTCGAGTAGGAAATCTGCGGGGAATAAACAAATACCAAGGGCCATTAAGGAGAAGAAAGCTCCCATCCAGTCGATGGTGAGAAATATCTTTCTCTGTCAGCAAAGTCAATATGGAGTTGTTGAAGGGCATACAAAATTAATCCCGATCACACGGCCTCGACGTTTGTATATCTCTACATATGGCGGCAGAAGCCCCGCTACCAGAAGAATACTGGCAATGACTCCGATGATTATCATGGGAAAAGAGATCCCACGATCGGATAACGGCTTTGTTGTCAGTGTTCGATTTTTTGGATATCTGTGGAGAAGAGCAGTTACCTTAAGAGTCAATACCAAGGCTGCTTCAATACCACCCATCACAAGCCAGATGACTATCCCAACTGTTGTGGCTTTCCATACCGGCCAATGACTGACAATTGTAAGCTGGCGTGAAGTGATTTGTGGCAAGAGATTACTTGCTCATGATAGATCAATGTTTGACCCCAGCTTATTAGACAGAATGTACCGAAGACTTGTGGTTGGACTTGGATTGGAATGTTGAAGTTCTGAGATGGTTTAGAGCGAGCTTTAGGTTTGAAGAGGAGATCAAACCTGGGCAATTGCATACACTCCGAACGGAACAGCACCTGTGAACCGTCAGAGAGGAATGATAACGGTGTAGAGAACATACAAACTGACCACAGCAGCATCATTATTCCTGGAAGGCCATCTGTCTTTTTGGTACGGTAGTTTGCCCATATCCTGAGATATTAGTATGGAAGAGGCAGTGACTGGAAATGGTGCTCACTGGGGCACTAGCTGATTTTGTAAGCTAGGTTTCGATATATAGGATTTGAACTTACTTGAATGCACCAAAATCTGCTCTTCCGTTAGTAGACATAACACAGGGGAACGAATTTGCATACACTGTAATTTTTGTCAGTTTTTGTTTACATCTAGGAGGTTGACGAACCTGTTCCAATTGTCCTTCGGGGAGAGTTAGTGGTTTGCTTCTGCTCAGATGGCAATTACTTACCCAAGTATATTAGCAGCCTACAAAAATTAGCCTGGTGTTGAGATCGCCGAATTGAGAGTATATATTGAAGAACGTCATTGATCCACCGATAGCAGATACCCCCATTTTCGAGCACATCGGCCAACTTTGCTCGGACATTTGAAGCACTTGCAAGCCATGAAAGAACTTTCTACATGAGGGCAATCCAAAGTGAATGAGCAACCAGGAACGCAGTATTCAATCGTTAAGTTTTGATTTCATTCTTGTCCGCATTCAATGAAAGACGGGGTTTCTCACAACTGGTATCGTCGTCTGTGGGGCCATCGCAACGGTGCCCAAGAATCAAAGTGGCGGATATGGTCCAATTTCCAGAAAAGTGACAAATGTATACAAAATGAATACAGATGAACGAAAGAGTTCTTTATAACGTTGAACAAGCCAGACTAGCTTTCTAATGAAAATTGGAGTCGATATTAAAAATGCAAGAAAAAATATTGGTTATACTATTACCTCACTAGCGGCGCCGACGCTCAAGCCTCGGAGAGCGAAAGCAGCTCGGGGTTGATGAACGCTTTTGGGATGATGAGTGGAACTGAATTTGCCTGGCAAAGTTTGTTGCGTATAGAAATACTGTTTCTCCAAAAATTAGGTTGAAATAGACGACACTAATCAGAGTCTAGGCGACATTTTCGCATATTTGGTGTTTTCGCCTGTGGGTTAATCTCGGAAAGGGGGACCGCCCACGCCACACCAAATCCAACACGGGAGAATCCTCGATCGCTTAAGAACAGCACAAAATTCAGTCCCATTGCAGAAGGAAAAAATGCAAAAAGATTAATGTTTAGTGCAACCGCCGTGAATCGAACACGAACCTCCACCTAGCTCACTGATGAGTGGAAGGGTGGAATCCTAACCATTGGACCACGGAAGCCATGATTCATCAACCGATGTTGATGGAGCAGCTTACAGATCTGAGTTGATTTGTGAAGAAAATGCTCTTATTTTAATTAATATTGGTCTGTCCAAATGCAACCTCGGGCTCGGCTCAGGTCTCGGGTCTCGGCAAGCGGAGAGGGCAAGGGCAAGATAAGGATAAGCTGATAAGAACCTATCACTTATCATCTCAGGCCCATATTTCCACAAACAATTGGTTTATAGGTCACTGATACTTTACTAAATGTAAAGATTCTCTTCTACCTGCTTGATAGATTTATGACTAAGGGCTTATTCCTTAGTAAACTTATTTTCAGAAGTTGAGGTAAGTTCCATTAACCTCAAAAGCTTCATTGATCTGACTCGAGTTAAGTTTATCGAGCGACAGTCATTGCTAACTAGCACACAGTCCCTCAAACCCCGAGGGAGCAAGTCAAGAAAGAAGCTCACATCATACAGCCCTCTTCATCCTCTTCTACACTGTACTTCTACAAGGTCATTGGAGCTCAACTCCATGAGCGTATTCGTACTGCTGAACCCAGTCTGTTACCAGTCCTGCGCACTATCTTCCAGGGCCTTCTCAGTACCTAGGTAGTCATAGAAGAATGCGGAATTGAATTTGATTCGCAAATCAACGATTAATCCGGCAAAACCAAGAGTATTGCCCCCAACCTTCACACCATACAAATCCAATAAAAACGATCTTCAGCCGATTTTGCGATATATTGACAGAGAGCTCCTCAATACCCACTTTCCAGAAATTCATTTGTCCCACAAGTAGTAGAGCGCCGAGTTGTGGTGGATTAGTTAGGGTTTAAGGATCTGCTTTTTCCCTCGCTTATCAGATGCGCCCTCATCGCTGCCCGAAGAAAGTCATTTCAAAACTCACGAATATATCCCTTACTTGAACTTGCGAAAATCTTTGCATATTACATGCTATACGCTTTATTTTTATTTTTAGATATGACATCTCTGGAAAAGCCAGGAAAGAGAAATCGTCCTAATTATTGTTTACACTACGCATGAGACGTTCACAGATAACCTTACTTTTCCAACAGCAAGGCGATGGGAAGGAAGAAACTGGTAGCTTGCTCTCCTATCTTGAACTAGGGTTTCTATTTGCAAGTCTCCACGTCTCTCTATGTTTCAGGAAGCTACAGGCTCTCATGAAGGAAGATTCTCTCGAGGAAGTCAATATCTTCCCACGTGTTGAGAAAGGGCCATGCAACGCTCACCACAAGCGCCAAACGCCTCACCGGTTCTATCCCCGCCGTTTAGATCTTTAGGGGTCGCTGCAAAGAGTTCTAAATCGGGGTCTCACGATCCCGGAAAACGAGTTTCCCTAAGTCGACTCACTTAAGTCGACTCAGCTAACCCGATTCAGTAATCTTTTGGGGGCCAAACGCATCGCCAAACACTTTCACACTTCAATTCGCACCCAAATTTTCTCACGAAAATTAGGGTTAGGCGCGCAGCGCGGCTTAGGGTTAGTGGTTAGGTGTTAGGGTTAGTTATAGTTAGGGTTATTGGGATATGATAGAAAAATCCAATTCTGAGGCAGGCTAAATCCAGCTTAGTGTGGCTGTCTCGGTTAAATTTTTATTGGGTGAAAAGGGTGAGTCGACTTAAAGTGAGTCGACTTAGGTAAACTCCGGAAAACTGCTTGACGTTTCAAAGCCTCCCGAGAGGATCGTGGGGGTCCAAGGGGTTTCAATGGGGGTCATTGTGACGTCGACGATGCTCTTCGAAAATGTATGGATTTTCCACACCGGTTTCACTTGGAGCTGCTTGTACTACTGTTAGACAATGTGCTCGAGCTGATCAGGACTAGTCCGTACCGTATCTACTTTCAAATTCATGTGAAGAGACCTGCACAAGGGGAAGCAGCGAAATCACATGACTGAAAACAACCCCGATATGCAGAGCCTCATGTATGATGGACAAATTTGGCGTGGGTGTTTGGGGGGATGGAGTGTAACCCCCCCATAAGCACTAAGTGTTTCGTGTGCCAATTGATGCAC
The DNA here is from genome assembly GCA_002865625.1 of Hyaloscypha hepaticicola. Lineage (NCBI taxonomy): Eukaryota > Fungi > Ascomycota > Leotiomycetes > Helotiales > Hyaloscyphaceae > Hyaloscypha > Hyaloscypha hepaticicola. Next base: position 207,631 of record KZ613524.1, read on the forward strand.
CGTGAGACGATGCGCTGCTAACGCACGTCCTAAAGCATACTTTCGCGGCTATGCATGAAGAGAAGCCGGCCTGCATGGCAACAAGTGCGGGTGGTTGGTCAATGCTAAGCAAAGTCCGGGTCATGGCCAGAAGCAACAAGGCAAGTGAAAAGCCACCGACAACGCACACATCCATCTCTAGCAGAGCTAAGGCAGGTCTGCTATGAGTGCCGTTGTTCGCATATACCACACAGCCTTGTGAAACGGAAGCCACTGCTCGGGGGAAGAAATGTCTCCTGCCGCTTCGAATGTCCCTCTGACTAGGTTAACTGCGCTTTCAAACGCTCTGTAGCGAGTGCTCTGAGCCGATTCCGGGGCGTCGCCGAGTCGTGTGCTTTTCCGTTGAGAGGCCTGAGGACAGAAGGGTTTCGGCAAGCGTCGGCCATCATCTGACAAGTTATGCGAGCTGGGGAACATGGTTTCTCCTCCCCAAGCGTGCGAGCGGAACAATATTGAGCTGGAGGGATCCGACTCCGCCTTTGTACCAAGGGCTTTCTTTCGAACACGGTTATGGCAGCATATGGTCATTCATTCTCAGCCGACCTTCGCTCCACCTTCCCCCCAGAGTATCGATTCAGGGCCTCGAGACTGTACATAAGAGGGACAAGCAGCAGTTGTGCATCTCCACTCGCTGCAGGAAATCGAACAATCGAGACGACAGGGGCCTAGTGACTGCGAGAAGCAAACATCCCTTCCAGCGCTGGGGCACTCGATGGTTGAAATCTGCGATGCTGGCCCCCACCACGATAGGTACTGTATGGCATTCTCGATAAATTGCCTGGAGTCGCGGCGCCTATCGTCCTGTAGATCCGATCACACATGCCCGTTCACGATGGCCGCATTTGGCCCAGGTCGTCTTCGGAAAAACTCCCCCGTCCTCACGTCGACGATCCTGGATCCATCACCAGGCCTCGATGCGCGGGCGCGGTTTGAAGCAGCAGCCCAAGGCGGTGGGATAAGCCCCCTTCGGTCCCCTCACCAAGCCCACACAGCGGCACACACCCTCAGCTTGACCCAAGAAGCATGCCCCTGTCGAGGGGAAGCGGTGCACGGTCAGCGGCCTATGAGAGGGGCCGCCGCACGCACCCTTGAGCGCGAACCCTGGACGGTAAGCTTGTCAAAGGCGTCAAAGCTCCTGGCAAAAGTCGCCACCATCCAGGGCTATCAGTATCAATCAGTACTGTATATGCCGAGCAAGCGGGGGCAGCGCTGAGCTCTCTCATCAGCTTCGAGCTTCGAGCTTCGCAACCTGACCGGCTAGAGCCCTCAAATAGCTCACATGCTTGCTTACAAACGAACGCCAGTCTCAAGACTCCAGACGCCTCCAACGGCCTGCCAACTCCTAGTTCTGCGCTCGGCGGCCGGCAAAGTGCCTGCTTAAAGTGCTCTGGGAGGCAGTCTCCGCCATGAGCCTCAGGAATATCAATCACATCGGAATCGTGGTCGCTTTTGTGTATTCAAGCTGTCACTTTCCCATAGGGAGTTCGGCAGATATTGCGAGATCTGCCATGTGCTCCGAGTACCGCAAGCACCGCTTCGTCCGTATTCGAGAAGGAACTCGGCTGCCGAGTGATGAAAACCCTCTCCCGAACTTTCCAATGCTAATCTGAGACACGCGCCACTCCTGCTTTATTTACAGTCCCATCAATCTCAGCGTGCCGCCCGTTTGGGCATAGAGGATTCAAACCGTTCCCCTTGATACGGTCTCACCAATTGTATGCCCTCGATTGTCGGCCCTCGATGCTCGGTACACACCCATTTATGCGCATCGTCCCCGCCCCCCCCGTACAAGACGTCAACTAAAGCTGTGTAACCTCAAGGAGAAGAATGGAGAAGGAACCATACACCCTTTATCACAACCCAGCACCATTTCCCGGCAGCGTGACCCGCTGGCAAACGGGGGGTTCTCTTGCTGAGCAAGAGCAATTTCTCGGTAGGTAGCCACACGGCTGGCTGTATATTCTACGTCAAAGGAAGGGTCCTCTCAATCGATTGTCCTGAAATTTGAATCTTGCTCCTGGTCCCTGTCTCTGCTTCTCACCACCCTCTCGATATATTTAAATCCGCCGTAGGAGATCAACGTCCAAGGGAAAGCTGAGACACTTCATTCTGGGCGCCTCCCAGACCCGTGAACCTCGCTTCCGAGCAGGTGGCCCTCAACGTTTCATCCCACCATCACGTCCTCGAACTCCCCAAGTAATAAATTCTGTTCACGCGATATGGCAGTACGGAATTTGCCCAGCAACCGAGCAGGTAGAGGTGTAGTGAACTCTGGGAGGTTCGTCGTAGTGCAGCGAATCAACCAACGAAGGGGCAGAAGAAGCCGTCTTTTGGAATTTCTTGCGTGCAGCGAATCACATTTTACCATGATTAGCAATCCCCTCCTTCCCGAGAGCCGAACGGTGAAAGGTATGGGATGGATCGCACACTCTGATTGCAGGCAATACTTGTAGAAAAGCTGCTTTAGGGCTTTTGCTTTATCCAAGTGTACGGATACAGTAGAATTGGACGTCGCTCCTTGCTCTGCCGTCTAGACCTACCTTACCTTACCTTACCTCACCGCAGCCCCACAAGGACTCGACGCGTGCACGTGGCCCTCTCCTCGTCAGATCGTCTCTCGAGCAGCACCGACCTCAAAATAGAGTTCTACCGTCGGTCGATAGAGTAGATCATCGTTCGCCCGTTCGCTGTTCGGAGTGCGATGGAGGCTCTCTGCCGCTGCAAAGCAACCACACCGGTCCCAGAGCCAGAGCCAGAGCCAGAACCAGAGCCAGAGAGTCAGTGCCAGTGCCAGTGCCAGTGCCAGTGTCCCCACCTAGTGTGCTCCTCCCAGACTCCCTGCCCCTGCCGCTCCCCCTGCTCTCTCCCCAATCCCCAATCCCATGCTGCCATCCCTCCGCCCTTACCCATGCCCATGCCCATGCCCACCTCCAACCCCCCGGCCGTGCTGCAGCTGCTACTGTACTACTTATCATGCCTCTCCAACTCTCTCCGGCTCCTCGACGCCAGCAGGGATCTTGAGTCTGGACACTGTTGAAGAGGTTTAAGGCGGAACAAATCTCGAACTAGCAGCGCAAGTGCACGCTTATCACCCCAACTAGCCAATCACACCGCCCGCCCCGTTACTACGTACTTTGCCTTCACCCACTCACTCTCCCCCATTATTTCGCCCACTCGTTCCACCTCCAAGAAAACACTCCGAGCAAGCCCAGTGCAACTGCAACCGCACCCTCATTCACCTCCACCTCCCACCCCCCCCCGTCCCAAAGCTCCTCCCGACACTCCTTCGAATACTGTCCTGTATCTCTTCACGCCAACATCATCGCCGAGTCCTCTTCCTCGTCGACGCTGCAGAACGCTCGCCCTAGCCAGCTTGCGACCGAGGGCAGCTTCCTCCCTTCAACACGGAATTCCCGCCATTGAGGTCGAAAGACGCGGGTCGCACGGTCTTTCCAGCAGTACCTGGATTCTGGATTCGACGAATTCGACAACTCGCATCTCACGAGTGCTTGCCAAAAGTCCTCCCGCAATCCTCGTCCCGTCTCTCCAGCATAATCTTTCAACCGCGCAAGGTCTTATCGCATTCTCCCAGCGCTATCCGCCTTCTCTATCTATCTGATATTGCGATACCTACTCTCAGCTCTGCACATTGTCGTCACCACGGCCTGCCAAACCACTCGAGGCGCGTTCAAAGATTCGACCTCGACGCATCTGTCGCAATTTCGTCCAAAAACTTTGTACAACTAAGTAAGGCATGAGCCTGGTCCAAAGTCCGTCTAGTGCACTCACAGCAGCAGCATTCTCGCAGCACCAGTACCTTGAGGCGTTGGATCGCGCAAGTTCTTTTACACCACAGCATGCCATGAATCCTCCTGTATTCTCCCAACCTGGCCAGGCCTTCCGTCCCTCCAATGGTACGCAACAAACATACCCGTCTCTGTCAATGACTGCTATGAATGCCTTCGCGAACGAGAGCGGAGCCAGCACCCCACAAGCGCCAGCAGGCGCGTTTACTTCTGGGCCTTGTTCGGTTCTCATTAGACGACTGCCCTTGAATACGACCGAAGATACTTTGAGGTTGATGGTTGTCTGGTCGAAGGATTTCATTGATGCAGAAGTGTTGTCGCCCGAGAAGTCTGAGGATCCTGGATTCCGTTCCGCGATTCTGCGCTTCAAGTCTCATCAAGGCGCTCTGGAGGCCAAAAATATGCTCGACGGGAAGCCAAACGTTGCAAATGATGCTCAGATGATTGTGGAGATCTTTTACGGTAGTCCTAATGCTTCTCGACGATACACACTGGATAACACGGCGAATCCTGGCCCATCGAGTTCCACTTCATCGACAGCTTCATCTGGTGGGCCAACTCCTCGTCAGTCCTCAAGGTTCAACGGTTCTTTCCAAACAACACAGAGAGTATCTCCTACGAACAATGGGGCCTATGCGAGTAATGAACTGCCCAACCCAGAAGTCAGTACACATTACCAAAGCCTGTTCTCTCCACAATCCCCGATCGGAAATCACCTGAATGACCGCACCAGAATCACTGGAAAATCTCTAATTAACAATGATTCCGTTGACGACGACGAAACGGGCGAACTTCTGAAAGACCCTGTCGCGTATGCTGAAAATGGCCCATCCGTCCAAGCACGCAGACCGACGAATCCTCAGATCCCCATCTCACGAATGGCGGGTCTATCTCTCAACACAAATGGTACTGCTGGCCCAGCATCTCTGAACTCTTTCGCTACACCAACTGCCTTGTCGTCCATGTCACACGGGAATCCGATGTCTCCGACGTTGACCAACGGTGGACCGCCTGTCAATTATCAGCTTGGAAGTCAGCACTACCAGCGTCACAATTTCCCTCCAGTCAACCCCGCTGACCAGAACCCTCCATGTAATACGCTTTACGTCGGCAATCTCCCCATCGACACATCAGAGGATGAGCTCAAGGCGATGTTTTCGAAGCAACGTGGTTACAAGCGTCTTTGCTTTAGAACCAAGCAGAATGGCCCTATGTGTTTTGTCGAATTCGAGGATGTATCATTTGCAACAAAGGCGCTTCATGAGTTGTACGGTCACCCCCTTCACAATAGCATCAAAGGAGGCATTCGTCTGAGTTTTTCCAAAAATCCACTTGGTGTTCGATCCGGCCAAGGAATGTCATCGCCTGGACCTCAAAATGTGCCAGGCGTTATGCAGGGCATGAATGGAGCAATGTTGGGGGGTGCTGCGTCAACATTCAGTACTGCAAGTGGACCTCCACCCGGCCTCTCCGCTCCACCAGGACTTGCTCCGAATAGAATGGGTTATTCTGGTTCTATGAGCCCTATGAATGGATCTACCGGCCAATATACAGCTGCATCGTTCGCTGGAACTGCCAATGGTTGGAACGGCCCTGCCTTCTCCAGTGCCATGACAGCTGGAAATCCCGTATCAATGATGAATGGCGGAAACAACGGGTTCCCGCCAGCCTACATGATGGGCAGGTAGAGCATTGGCAAAGGTTAAATCGTGGGCTAGGCGTTTCGGGTCATATTTGGAGTTTTCGATTCCCATCACCCTCCTTCAAGTTCACACCATTGTATACGGCATCTTTTTTTTTTTTTTTTTCATTTTCATTCATCTAGGGTTCATCGGGAGGAGTCGGTATTGCTGCATCGGGTCGCGTTTCGCATTTTACATGCTTGTAGCGTGGTGTTCATGATCATGAGATTCCCCCGTACGCGTGTTAGCAAATGGTGGAGTTGAAGCAGGATTTGGCAAAGGTGGAAGGCATGTTTCGGTGTTCTTTGTGTGGTCTGTTTTCTATTCGTCCGGCGTGTTATGCTGTCATTTCCGTCTGGCGTAACTTTAAAGAATATCGGAGAGCGCAAGCTGAAAGGCTTGAAAAATCGATGTGGTGGATCGATGTACGATTTTGTGGCCGCAAGCACTCGGGAGCATGGAATGGAATACACGGCATAGCACATGAGAGAGGGGTGGAAAAGGCGTCTCAACATTCGTCTCTTCGGCATCGGCATCTATTGGAGGGTTAGCGCTTTGCAAATGGTACGCATAATGATTTCAGCGGAATGATTTTGCTAGGCATATCCAGCACATGGGCGTTCTTAGCATCTATGGAATAGTTGCCATCTTTAGAATTACAAAGATTTTTTCCTCGACTTGTTTGCGTACGACGTCTGGATACATGTGATGGTCGACAGTGGACGTTGACTCTTGCTCGGTTGAGCCCCTGAATGACCCCCACAAAAGGAGAGAGGATGGGGGTCATTCTGCCGAATACGAGTTTATCCATTGCAGTGGCTGACTTTGTGACGTTTAAAAGGTTCCCACTTTGAATTCAAACACCACATTGGAAGATAACGCAGTCAAAAATGTCCGATAGGCGTTTGAATGGTATACAGGGTCTCAAGGTCTCGGTAGTCGAAATCTCAATCTCAGACTCAGGTCTTTCTCGGCTCCATCACGGGACTTCCACGCTAATGTTTTCTTAGTCGATTTTGAATTTCGCGACCGAATAAAATCTTCGACATCTCCACCACCTCTCTCTTGCATCCCACAACAATTCCCTCCGAACAACGAAGCCGCACCACATCGCGACCAGCATCTGTATATGGCCGAAAGGCTATTTGCTCCTCTACTCATACCTGCTTACCTTCTACTAATCACAACTCGCCAGCCTGGAAAACTTGGTAAGCTTGAAATTTCCTACTTCTCCAACTCACCACAATATAATGATGAACTTTCGTGTCGCCCCTATCTTACCAACGAGCTTTGGCTCTCATGGTGACTTACCTGTCTTAACCAAACGGACTATCTGATACCTACCACAATTTCCTCTCCTGTCCCTGCAAGCTCTCTCCAAGCAGCAAGCTGACTTTGTTGAAGATAGGACAATGATCACTGTGAGTCGCGCAGCTTCCTATATCCATATCCCGAGCACGATATCCAATGATGAGCAACACAAGTACTATCAAATGCAGATCAATAATGACGAGCAAACTGGTTCGATTACCTGAAATCGTATCTGGGAAAAGAAGGAGATTTTAAATTCAGCCGTATTCTTGGACAAACGGCTGACTGGCATACCTGCAGAACATAAAGAAATAATGATTATGGGATCAACGCTGCTAATAGGTATGTGTAAGCACTTTTCATGCGGTTGTTTTGCTTATGATGTAACTTTTCCATGCTAATGCTGAAGGCACTCTGTGTCGAATGCTGAAAAAACCTAGACTTTTCATCTTTCAACTGAAGCCCTTTACAGATTTATTGTTCAGAATCATGTTTTGATAGAAGCATTGCTGAAAATTCTGAATTTTAGAATCCACGTAATTTGAGGACTCAACAAGGAGCTTCCATCCCACATTCGCGGCTCTAACTCGAGTCCCACTAAGCCCCCCATTGAGGGATTGATGAAGCATGGTGTTCCTTGGATGTCTTATTGAACTCTTGAACTTGTCGACTTTGTGGTGTCGATGATGTTTGGAAAAGGGCCATACTATTAGTTCCGGCTTAATAGATCGTCTAGGTACTCCATAGCACCACAGGCGTAATGGGGAATCGTTTAAGGGCGAAAACTTTGGCAACCAACATATTACTATGCTTGGATATTCGAAAACCTTCTGAATCGGGCCGTTGGCTTGTTGCCACTTGCATTGTCCCAGCAATATAGTTTCAATATTCACAAACTTCTTGGTTTCCAATGATCCGTTCGTTTGCGTGCATAGAGCACTCTCCCCGCTTTCCCAGCTGTCCATCATAGCCCAAGTCGACTAATATTAGCGCTCGTTTCTTCACCCTCGATCATCTCGCTCATAACTTTTCCGGTTCCCAGTGAGTTTGTAATTCCCCAGGGGCCATGCCCCGCGGCAACAAACACTCCTCCGTCTCCAGAACCACTCGTCCCAAAGCCTCCCAGTTTCTCGTCTTCGATCCTCGCCAGGATTGGCGTTCCCCTTCTCGTGACCGGCCGATAACACAACCCTTGCCTCCCAACTTCAATGTCCTCTTCTCCTAAAAGTCTCTGCGCAGTCTTCTTCAACTTGGCAATAGAGCTTTCATCGATGCGGGACTCCGTTGCGAGAGAAGGCAATGAGAGAGAACTGGAGTTCAACCCGGCAACATATATCTCCTCGCCCATCCTCGAGAATATCTCTGGAGAGTATCCGGCTTCATCAGTAGTGAACACCGCATGACATCCCTTTTCCTCCTGCTGCTTGCCCCATCTTGGCGATCTCACTACCAGGGAATGTCCTGCAAGACTTGAGATAGGTAACTTGAGCTTTGAGCCTGGAAATAAGGTAGAAAAGACCTGGGGTGACCATGCGCCTGTTGAGATTAAGAGACGTGTGCAGGGCATTTCGGAAACGGCGTTAGTAGAGGTGTTCAGAATCTTGATGCTGGAGAGTTCATCGCGCATGTCTTTTCCTAGGGAGATTGCTCGTGCTGGGTGGTGGAGTTGGACGCCGCGGGAGAGACAGGCTTGGAGGAGGAACTTGCAGAGACGAAAGGGATCGCTGTTCTGATTAGCTTACTGTCTATAGCATCTTCACGGGTTTTTATTTCGGTGGAATTACATACACTTGAGCTAAACTGCCCTCCTCCCCAATAACCTCCATGCTATCCCCCTCTTCTCTCTTCAACCACGTAGGTCCATTCTCATCATTGAAAACCTCACTCACCCCCACCACACCCCCTCTGCGTCCTCCCTGCCTTAACAAATCTTCCCCCCTCTCTCCTCTCCGTCCCTTTCCCATGCCTACTTTCCCAGCACTGTAACTCACCCCACTACTCCTCAAATACCCCCATTTCTCCCGTCCTCCATACTGCTCCGCAAGCTCTCTATGCAACCTGAAACTCAACCGCCCCAACTCCTCTAGCTCAGCGCCAAACCAATCTTCTGCTAAGAACCCACCCGCAAACCCAGACGCTGACGCGAAGAGCGTCGGTGAGGGGTCCACGAGGTGGATTGATGAGGGTGGTGTAGATGGGGATAGGGAGAGGTAGTACGCGGTTGAGAGGCCAATTATGCCCGTACCGAGAATAAAGGTTTGTGGGGTCGCCATTTTGAGATAGACATTGTCTCTTATACGAGAAGGGTGCAGTGGAATGGTTTATGTGAAGAGAGGCTGAGGGGTACTAATGACGTTTAGTGGGGGTGTTTCTGACAGGGGTAGCTTCTTCTCCACAGAATAACTCGACCTCTTCCGTAGCCGACCTTAAAAAGCTCAACCTTAAGGTCTAAAATAGTGTTCACCATGGCGAATCCTAAAAGCATCATTCTCACGGGTGCGAGTCGTGGTATCGGCCTTGCGATCGCTAGATTCCTTCTGAAGGACGGCCACAAACTGTTCCTGGTTGCGAGGAGTGGGGAGCCTTTGGAGAAGTTGAAGGGAGAGTTTAAGGGACAGGTTGAGTATTTGGCGGCGGATTTGAGTGACTTTAAGGTTAGTGATCTGCTTGTAATAGATTTTGGATGCTGTAGTTTACGTGCTGTTTCTCTGAACAGTGTCACGTTTTCGGGACGGAGCTGCGTTTCGAAGTCAAGATCACTTGCTCTCTTTACTGGTTGAGAAATCTGCCTAGTCTCTTCATGCTGTTAAGCTTCTATCCATAAAATATTGCTATTACTTCTACTAGAGTGTAGCGTTTTCCTAGGAGGTAGTTCTGTCACCTTCCACTGTCGATTCTTTCCTTTCCAAGTCATTGGTCAACGTCTTCAGAGCTCACTCCAATCTACAGGTCGGTCCGAAAGTGGTCTCACAAACTCTCAAAGCCTTCTCACGCATCGACGCTCTCATCATAAATCACGGGACACTAAGCCCCGTAACACGCATCGCAGACGCCGATCCTGAACAATGGCGATCAGCCTTTGACGTAAACTTCTTCAGTGCCGTCCCTTTTGTACGTATTCCCTTTATCCTTGGCACTCAACGCTGAATCTCTAGATCAAACCGGCTCTGCCCTCGCTTCGCGAAACCCATGGCCGCATTATTCTCACCTCCTCGGGTGCAGCAGCACATTCATACTCTACCTGGGGTGCCTACGGCTCTTCAAAAGCCGCACTCAACCATCTAGCCATGACATTGGCAGTTGAGGAGCCAGATGTCACAACTGTATCTATTAGACCGGGAGTTGTGGATACGGAGATGCAAGTAGAGGTTAGAGGGCACAATAGCTTGATGGATGAGAAAGATGCAGAAAAGTTCAAGACGCTGTTTGAGACAGGGAAACTGCTGAAGCCGGAGCAACCGGGTAATGTGATGGCTAGATTGGCGGTTGAAGCGAGCAAAGACTTGAATGGGAAGTTCTTGAGGTAAGTAGAGAGTCTGAGATGTTGAGTTCGTGCTAATGGGATGGTAGTTGGGATTCACCAGAGCTTGATAAGTACCAATACTGAGACGAAAATTTACAGGTGCCTTCGATTGACTCATTACCTCGTCATCAATTCATAAGCTTCAAGTGGTTAATTGTTCTGCTTAAGTGAGGAACAACCTGTGACCTAGATATCATATTTGCGTTTGAAAGCAACAACTCCATAGTTTGTATTTTTTTTCCGTCATCTTCGATGTCAAGGACTGTGAATATCCCACAGCTCTGGGAGTTCCCCGTCTCATCCGCTCCGAATTGAGCAAGTACGATGCTCCGCTCGGCTATAGCTAGAGAAGAACGTCGCTTCAAAATGTGCAAAAATTTGCAAAACAAGAACCCAGGCGAAAGCCTGGGACAGAACAACCAAGGTACCCATTTTACTGGGCCGGTTGATATTCTTTTCATTCTCCTGAAGTTTTACGTCTCTAAGGGGTTGACGTTAGTTTTACCACTTTAGCGTGGCTAGTGTATAGAATTCTATACAACCCTTAATATCCTTTGTTGGATGGGGGGAAAATCGCTTATTTTGTTCTATGACACTCAAAAAAAAGTTCGGACGACGAGGCTGTTATCGCTCGGGTCATATTCACTTGGTTACCTTTAATAATTGGCTTTTTGTTAGGATCGCCTACGCCAAGGCCAGTGATGTTCGGAATTGGAAGATATCATAATGTTACCAGTTTGTCAGAAACCCCAGGTGAGCTTGCTTAATTTTGAGGATTGTCCCACGTTCTTAAACCAGTATTACGGTATCAAATCCATAGGTGCCTGTCGCGTCCCTCGAGTTATCCGTGCCAGAATGCAAAAATAAGGTTGATCATCATTCAGGACTAGTCATGGACAGCTCAGTCACCTATTATCCCATTTTGTAGAAAAGGATATATACAAAAGCTTGAAACTCAAGGTTGGGCAAAATATTCCACGACCATGTCCAGGTTCGGAATACCTGGTACTGGATGGACAAGCCGAGATACTACAGTGCAGCGATGGACTCAGTTTGCCAGAATTTCTATCATGCTGGCGACGATCTTCTTCTTCTCGAGAGGAGGCTCAGTGGTTGATATCAAAATTTGACACACTTTTGTAAATCAGCTAGGCCCAGATAGCTCAACACAACGAGAAAGAGGTAGCAGGCATAAGCAATAGATGCTTCGAGCGCGACGAGGTCTTCATGATGACAGGCCTTTGCCGATAGAGTAGTTCTTAGTCCAGTGAAGAGCGTACAAGAGCCCCGTTATGCGCTCTCCCACGAAGATCGCTTTGCATTTTTTGCAAAGTGTTATGGGACAGGATGTCTAGAGTTGGGTAGTATTGTGGTGGTGGTGTCAAAAATAAGATAATTGTCTAGGCTGTCTTCGGCTACCTATGGTGTTGACAAATATAATATTCTGGATACAGATATGTGATGGCGATGCTCTCATGGAATCCTGGTGCTGTGGAAATTTGGCGCTGTGCATGAGCCATGCCAAATCTCAATGGCCTATATAAGCTCAGATCATTAAGTGAGATAGAATACCTACCGGCTCTACCGCTCAAATGGTACAAAATAGGCAACGAACGAATTGGGTAGAAAAGCGCAAATCGAGATGAAGATTCTTTCCAAATTCTAGCAATAACCCTTAGCACTTGACCTTGGAAAATGCATGCCTGTCGATGCGGTGACATAATTCCGGGCAACCAAGCACAGAAGAACATGTTTCTCTACAACCTGCTCATTTCGAAAAGGAAAAAAAAAGACTTCCTTGTTGAAGTAACATCCCTAAACGGCCTTTATTATGCATCCTACCATCCGAGAGTTCGCCTTGAACCATAATAGAACTCATACCCAAACACCAGCGCGATAAATCCTCAACGTGATACCTCCCAACCAGATTTGGGTCATTCAGCAGACCCTATCCCCTGGTTTCCCGCGGACATTTCCTGCTCTGGGACAGCTATGTTTTCCTCCACGACAGGCAGCGCTGCAGTGACACTTCCCAAATCCTCCAATGGTTGCTCCTTTACCAGACCCGCTTCAGAAGCAGAACCCTCCTCCCGGCAAACACCATTCTCACAAATTAGAACCCTTGTCTTGCCATCGAGTCCAAATTCCTTCAGAAGATCATTTCTCTCTCTCAACCATGTACTACTGCTGTCTAGTCGAGCAAATGAGCCTAGTCCACCCCTCGGTGCCTTTTCAAATTCCTTGATCTTCATGTTTCCATTCCCATCTTTCTCATCTCCCTGAGAGACTACTACGCCTCTCAAGCCTAGATGGCCAGCCACGATAGAGGGCATGAATGATGCGAAGAGCCATGGGTATTGAAGAATCTCGGACTCAAAACCTGCAACGGTCTGCTTGGCTTTGGTTGCATAGGAGTCGTCATTCAGGAGGTTAGATAGCCGGTAAAGGTTTGATGCTGAAGTGCCGTTTGTGGATGGCTCGCTGGTGTCCATTCCGTCTTTGAGCCGGAGGATTACATGTGGAGCAGAGGAGTGTGTGGAGAAGAAAGCACCAGAGCCGTCGGAGTCGTAGAAGTGAGAAATTTGAGATTCTGGGGGGTTTTGTTAGAGAGATGGTGCTACCACAGTATCAGAATGCTTACTTTGTAGATCGTCTGCCCAGTGAAGCCATTTATCGTCGAAAGTTGCCTCGTATAAGTCGATCAAGCCCTCGATGAGGAATGCATAATCATCCGCAAAGCCCTTTGTTTCCCCTCTTCCTTCTCTCCATATCCGGTACAGTGTACATATTGATTCGTCATAGAGATTATCCTTGATGAAGGTTGCCGCCTTCGTAGCCGCACCAAGATATTCTTCAGATTTGAGGGGATCGAATCCTTTGATGACGGCGCCGGTCCTGGCTAAAGCACCAATTGCAATACCATTCCAGCTGACAACAATCTTATCATCCAAGCCAGGCCGTACCCTTTCCTTCTCCCTGTGAGCTCTTAATGCCGCTTTCCCCTCTTTGATTATCCGAACCACTTCCTCTTCTTTCACGCCGAAAGTGCCGGCCAATGTGCTCGGCGCGCTGACGATAGCCAAAACATTTTGATCAATAAATTCGTCGTGTGCGTCATTCTGCGGAAGCACATTCCCATGCTCACTGACATTGAAGAAAGCCGAGACAAGAGGTTCATTCTCTGTGCCAAGAACGCTCTCAAATTCTCTTCTGGTCCACACGTAGAAGGCGCCCTCCCTCTTCTCCGAGTCTCCTCTCCTGTAAAGACTGTCGGCATCTTCACTGGAATAAAAGCCTCCTGCTGGGTGCGCCAGAGTTGTAGTAAGATATGTTGCAATATCATACACGACTCCAAGCAACTCCGCATCACGCGAGAGAAGAAATCCGTCCAGGTAAACATGAAGCAGTTGTGCGTTGTCGTAGAGCATCTTCTCAAAATGCGGTAAGGACCAATCAGCAGTGACCGAGTACCTAGCGAATCCGTTGCCAATATGATCATGAATGCCCCCTCTAGCCATCTTCCGCAGCGTCGTAATAGCCATGTCCTGTGCTTTGTGGCAGTCTTCAGCACCAACAATATCCACAACAACTGGAGGGTACTGGCCCAGGCGCAGCAGGAAGGAGAGTTTTGTAGGCGTGGGAAACTTTGGTGCTGATCCGAACCCGCCATTTTTCTTGTCGAAGGTCGAAGCAAAGTGTTGATTAGCTTCTTCAAGCAGATCAATATCGAGTCCGTCTGCACCTTCACCTAATCTACTACCAAATGTGCCTTCTGCAGCAAAGCTCTTCAACTGCTGTAATATCTGCGCCGAATCCCGTCGACATCGGTGTTCCTGCTCTTTCCAGACGGTGCTCAACTTATCCAGTATACCCACGAAGTCAACTTGATCTTCAAAGGGTGTAGTATTGCTCGTGGGTCCCGGCCAATAAGTTCCGCCAAAAACAGGCTCTAGATCAGGAGTAACGAAAACATTCAGTGGCCAACCTCCAGATCCTGTTGTTGCTTGAACAAAGTTCATATAAATGCGATCAATGTCAGGGCGCTCCTCCCTATCGATTTTGACAGGAATGAATAAATTGTTCAAGATTGCAGCAACCTCCTCGTTCTCAAAAGATTCCCGTTCCATAACATGGCACCCTATCTCGTCAGCCTCGCGCCTCTAGGTTCCGGAGAGGGTCTTACAATGACATGCACTATAACCAATGCTCACAAATAGCAGTTTATTCTCCTTCCTTGCCAGGGCAATAGCATCATCGCCCCAAATTTGCCAAGCAACAGGATTCGACGCGTGCGCTTGAACATAAGGACTCTTGCTCTCGCCAGCCTTGTTCGACAAGACAATTTTCTCTTTCTTCTCTTCTGAGACGGGAGTTGAATTAGGTAAACCGTCCTTCAGAGCCTGTCCAAGACCTTGTTTCTCACCGTCCACCGCTCGAAGATGTGCTGCCATCATGGCAATGCGGGGCCTGGCCCAGGTGTTCTGTCGGGGCTTTGTCGAATTAGTACCAGAGATAAGCAGTCCTGAGACAGTTGTCGCAAGTTATGAGGTATGTGAAAAATGTCGCGCCTGGGTCCCCTTTGGACCTGCTGATATGTCCTTAGAGCTCTCGAAGCTCTTCCTCTATCTCCCCGCTAGCCTCGTGGTGGGGTTGACTTCTCCGGAAACTTGGGATCCTGCACAACACTTGTCCTTGCGCTGACACTCTCTGCCGCAATGTATTTGACGTTCCGCAGCTCGAAATCCAAGCTAAAAAGAGAGGTGAATTTGCAAAGTTTTCATTATCTTGTGAATATAATGTCGTTATCGGAAATGGATGGAGCACAAGTCAAACAAGGCTCAACAGGGCTAGAAAAGCGGGCTGACTAATCTTGCATCACTTCATCAGCCTTATCTTAAGAATGACTTCCCTGAATTCGGGATAGAGTAATAGTGTCGTATTTTTACTGATATTGTAAATCACCCTTTTTTAAAAAAAAATCCATTCTCAACCTTTATGCAGGCTCCAATTATGACAGCAACAAGCTCTCCGAATCTGGAAGAGACTTTAACATTGTAAAGAACAATGTAAGATTATATGCTACAGTCTTGGTATTTCTATCTCTATCAATTAGAACTAGTACTAAAGTAGTATCCATCCCAAAGATATAGATAATCATCTAGGACACCAGATATCAACGAAGGTAATCTCTCCGAGGTCTTGTGTAGAAATCCCTTGGTAACGTTCTCATAAAACGCGCCTCTCATAGCCCACCATCCCATTGCCCACCCTCTCTTAGACCATTGCTCTCTCTCAAGACTTGTCGTTCTCAGTCCATCTTTCCTCCACTGCCTCGCCGCATATTCGATACTGAGACCCAGTAACCATGGCTGCCAGTTGCGCTTGTCTTTGCTTCGAGACATAGCTACCGCATAGATGACTGGTTGTAAAATATGTAGTATTTCAGCAAGTTGCGCCGAGCCTCGTGTAGAATTGAGGAGCGAAGGTGCGGCTTTGATATCGTCTGCGGTAAGGACCTTCGAGAGTAGGTAGCTGGAAATATCACTCGGGTTCGGCAGCACGGGTAAACTCAGTCCTGTCCTCTTCATCTTATACTCCTTCTCTCTGAGTGGCCTCTCCCTCTCTTCATGAAACCCTTCGTCTCTGAACCCATCCTCCTCCTCTTCCTCCACTGCCTCCTCCTCGGGAATGACCTCTCTTTCTGGCAAAGGTGGTGATACCAACGGTCGGGAATTTGTGATCCGCATGAGTAGGAGCCGGCATACGGCTTTCACGATCTCGAGAACGATAACGATGCGCCAGCGCACCTTCTCGCCTTTACGTTTCGCCATCATTTCCCATAGTAACTCCGTGTACTGGACCACACTTAATGTCATCGCTACCCGGCGGTAGAACTTTGACTTCTGGATCCAGAACTTCGTGTATCGGTTATGCGGGCTTTGCTGTGTTGGTACACCGGGTAATTTCGATATCGCTCTAAGGAGCAGTGTATCATGGTAGAGAGAGAGGAGTTGGATGGAAGAGTGCAGCGATTCGGATGCTAATTCTGCGTCGCGAAATCGACCAGGTATTATATAAGTTAAAGAGCGCAGGGCAGACTCTATTGAGGTGACGGAAGATTGGTTTTTCGTGATGAAGTCGGAGTAAAGGGAAAGCCATTTTGGCGGGAGGGAAAGAATGTCCTTGATGTTGGCTTTCCGAGTCGCGACTTTGAGGCGCTCGCCCATCGTGCCATTGGGCAGGTTGGCCATCTTATGGACAGTGCATCGATGGGAGTAAGGGGAAGGATTGAAGATGTCGTTGTCGTTAACGCGCGTGAGATGTCGTGTCGTTGTCAAGGAGGCTGGGTTGCGATGGGCCGAGGCCCGACACATCAGGGGAGTCCGTCACGTGCTGATTAGATAGGTATAATACCTTATATGTCGAGGCAAATGTCCCTCCATTGCCTTTCACCTCCAACGCGATGCCACCAAAACGCCGCCGCTCAAGCACCGGTGAGCATACAGCCCTCCCAGTCTTCAAAAGAACACGGACCCAAGACCCTCTCGATCACCTTTCCGACCTTTCGGACGAGCTACTCATCCGCGTGCTTCATAACCTTCCAATATCATCGCTTCTGCAATGTCAGCGCCTTTCCCACCGCTTTTACAGGCTCGCAGGAGATTCCCAGATATGGAAGAACCTTTATTATAATCGTTTCGTGCTCCCGCGAGCGTTGAGAATACCAAGAATGCGAGCAGCACCGGACGATGCGCTTCATTTTTCCTCCAGGAGGAGCAAGTGGCTAGATGATAATACGTTGCTGAATCGTGGGGAAGGGAAAGAGACGAACTGGAAGAGGCAGTATAAGTTGAGATACAATTGGAGTGTGGGTGCTTGTGAAGTTCAGGAAATTCATGTGGCAGATCGCCCAAGTGTTCCTTCTATGCTGGTCCGTTTGGCCGAAGGGGTCGTTGTCACTGCGGATAAAGAGGATGGACTGAGAGCATGGAGTCTGAAGGAGAAAGAGCTTATTGCTACTTATTCAATGAAAGAGGAAGGTATACCTACCTGTCTTGCAGTTGATGAGCAGGAATCAGGGACAGGAGGACTTGGCATTGTACTCGGTTTCGAGGATGGTGGGTGGGGAACTTGGAGATTGGATATTGCGGGAAAGGAGTTCAAGAGAACCTACAGGCATCCGGCATCGAGTAATGGATTGTTGAGTGCTGTGGCATACTCAAACCCATATGTCCTTACGATCACGGAAGAACAGCTCTTATCTTTATACTCATTTACAGCGGCACCACCAATAGAAGCGGACGGATCCCTGGTCTTAAGTACTCCAGCAGCGGTTACAGTGGAAGACGAAGAGCTGCCTCTAGAAGATTCATCCGCTTCGGCAGAAGAACCGAGGGTCCAGCAACAACCCGGACCAGTACCAGTACCTTTGCTTGGGCAACCATCACAACCACGCCTCCTAGCTTCTCTTAAGAGCCACACCTCATGGCCTCCATTATCCCTCTCGATCCGCACTACAGCCTCAACAATAATTGCCTCAATAGCTTACTCCCTCCCCATCTACCTCTCAGGGTACACCATTGGCCTCCAAGAACTGCACCTCTCCCCGATCACAGGTCTGATCTCCTCCTCCCGGCTCACCTCCGCTCTCCCACAAGGCTTTTCCTCTCTCTTATCCCCAACCTCCTCTTCGCCATCATCCGGCACTTCAACGCCCACACAATCACACCCCTTCAACCAAGGTATCGGGTCCCGCCCAACAACCCTCTCCTACTCCCACCCCTACATCCTCGCCACGCACCCAGACAACACCCTCACCCTCTACCTCTGCACCTCTACTGCATCCTCCTTAACCATAACCCCTGGCACCAAACTCTGGGGCCACACCTCCTCCGTCTCATCCGCAGAAATCACGCCACGGGGGAAAGCAGTCAGCGTCAGTACTCGCGGCAACGAACTGCGCGTTTGGGAATTAGAAGGCGGGTTATCTTCATCCTCAGCCTCAACCTCAACCTCTTCCCCATCTAAGCTATTCCCCTCGGACAAGAGGAGGAGGAAGTTGGAAGACAGGAGTGTGTGGATCAGACCTGAGCCAAAGTCTAGTACTGCGTCCGGGGTAGAGATAGATGAGGGGAGGGGAAAGGAAGGAGAGCAGTGGGAAGAGGAGATCGAAGAGAGGAAACGCTGGGTTGGGTTTGATGATGAGATGGTGATTGTGTTGAAAGAGAGCGGGAGGGGGACCCAGGCTTTGATGGTTTATGATTTCACTTGATTAATACCATCACTAGTCTCTCAATCACACGAGATCTACGAAATCTAGAATTATAATTTCTACGAAGGGATGATGTAGAGAATAGGCAATGAATGTATGAATAGATAAATAAATGACTATATGATCGATTGAGCGAGGGATGTTGATTGTACGAGGTGAAGTAGGTGAATGTGAAGCTGGTGAAGCATTGCAGTGATTACATACGTCGGGCCAAATCCAGAGACATGATTAACTCCGGTGTGGGGAGCCGAAGCTCGATACGACGCGGGGCAAGTGGATTCAGGGGCTAAGATCGGCGGGGTAACTCGGACTCCGATGATCACTCAACTCGATCATAGCCGCGTGTGCCAGTCAGAACTCAATGGATATACCGGAAGTCAATGCGGGCAATGCAAAGGCAAAAAGTCGGAGTCAAGGTCGAGGAACAAAGGGCCAATTGAAGACGGTGAGTAGGGCGGTACGACATAATGTCGGTAAATATATCAAATTGAGTCTCGCAAACTATGTATGTAGGTGGCTCTATGCCGTGTGTCCATGCCAGGACTACATATCCACATATCCGATGATTCCCAATGAGCAATATGTATGCATCCTGCATAAATAATCCATATCCCAATCATGCAACCCCCTGAATCCCAAGCCCAGGTCTAACCAAACCATCCCGATCACGAAAAGTAAAACGCCGAACATAACCGACCTCCCTGTAATCCCAAGAATGCAACGAACCTCCCAAGGCGGAAAAGAAATGCCTGGGAACGAAAGTGGAGCTGGGCGGGCTCTGGGTATCAGCAAACCCAATGCAAATGCTAACGCAACGTCTGGCTCCTCTGAATCCCATAGTCCCTTCCTGATCCAAGGCCATGACAAATGAAAAGTGTTTAGTCTGGATCCAGGTTGAATGAATCAATCCAACCCAATGCGAATAACCGTCGCGATGCAGTGTGAGTATATAGAGAGGCCGTGAAAGAAAATCATCAATTTCGTAGTTTCGCGGTGTGCGTTGTTCGCGGGGCGTCGCGAGGACCAGCCGTAGAATCGATGACGCCACGCACATTGTCTCTTCAGACATACTTCACAATCCATTTGGCGTTCAACCATCCAACCTTATCGAATGCTTGCCAGAGTTTGCTAGCCTTATTGACATCAATCTTGCAAGCCTGCTGTGCATCTGTCTTCCTAAACTCTTTGCCAATCTTGTAGGCCTCAATTCTCTTGATGAAGATCCGACGCTTGGACGTGAGATATGTGGCACAGTCGAGACGAAGATTGGCTGCGAGGGAGATCTCATCTGGATGGAGGAGATGATAGTGTGGATCATGTCTGAGATCAATCGGAGCACCCTTCCAGTCGACTTTAAGAGAGTTGGGTTTGTTAGGAAGGCTTGAGATCGGTGGGCAGTAGTCTGGGAGAGATTCGAAGTCCTTGTCTTCGCGAGCGACCCTCTTAGCAGCGTCTGGGGTGCCACCTCGAGCGCTGGTCAATGGCTTGGGTGCTCGCGATGGTTTCGATACACCAGTCTTCACGCCGTTCCGAATGGGTTTGAGAATGCCCGACTTGCGAATGCCTCCTGTCGCAGGCGCAATCGTGGTATATCGTCGTCCCCCCATCTTCAGCGCGTTATCCTCCTTCAGTTGTGCCAACTCGCGTTGGGCCCAGAGTCGTGGGTTAGCAATGAACGCTCGGCCGATTTGTGACTTGAACTCAAGGGCGAGCTGATATTCACTGCGTCGCGGAGGCGAAACACTGCGAAAGGGTGTTGACTCCCGGGCGGCTACATGCTCATCAACAACACGAATGGTGTCGTTGGCTCTAAACAGAGGCGATTGTGGCGAAGGATCAAGATTTGGGTAGAGGATCGGGTCTCGAACCTCGGTGGAGGGAGATACATCGGGGATGGAGTTCTTCGACGCTGGCGAGATGGGAGGTGTCATGGGTTGTTGGGCCTTGACAATTGACATTGCTGGTCCCGTCATCTTGAAGTCCATTGCGGAGGCTGAGAAAGCGCGTGGGAAACTGTCTTGAGGAGTTGGCTCGGGCGGAGAGAGCATGTTGCTGCGGACGTCGAAAGTGTCTTTGTGTTCCATACTGACAAGTTGATTGATGCCAGGAAGGTATGTGTTGAAGGTTGTTGATGGGTAAGAGGGAGAAGAAGTCAATGGACGGACGACTGAATGTGTAGTCGATTGGAAAGAGTCATCGAAGGTAGTGGAAGGCTGCGGTCTTGATGATGTTTTGTCATCCATCTCTCGTTTGTTTGCGCCTCCCCCAGATACGTCGTGAATAGTGTGGCGACTCCCGGAGTATGGTGCGGAAGTGAATGGGTCTTAAGTCCGCCTGGGGTCTTGGTCTTCAAATGAGTATTCGGATTTTGTGGAGATGGAGTTGTCGGGCTGAATGATTGAGTGTGTTGGTCAGCTGAGATGTCAGATTCGGTTCTTTGTGAGGTCCGGATTCCAGTCAATGCGAGCGAAGGCTGTGGATCTCGGTCGATTGAGTGAATGGCGATGGATGAATGGGCAAAGGAATGCGAGTCAATGTTCCAGGAATGACAGAGGGAAGAGTAGGAAATAAGAAGAGCGCGAGAGTGGGCAAGAATAAATAGGAAGGACGGTAAGGGTGCGGGAGGGAAGGGTGGCAGCGCGCACAAGTGACTGGTACCTGATGTAGGCAGAGGTGTGGTAGACATGACTCCCCTCGTGATATAAGCCGCCGTATGACCAAAGTTATGCAACCACCTACCTTACTCCTACCTCTTTTCGCACACCCGCCACGGAGGACAAAGACTTGGGAGGGCTGCCTTGAGTGTGTCTGACGGTCGGCCCAATGTCTTGCTCGTTCCAGTGGCAGAGTGTACATTGCGTTAGGCAGCGGTTAATTGGGGATTTGAGGGTGAGGCGCTGCATGGTTGGATGGACAGAATCCGCGAATCCTTTGTTTGTGAGGGCGTTGGCGGCTGTGTCTGGAGGGGCGCGAGTGTGCCAACGCGTTCAGGCAGGGAGAATGCACCAGAAGGGGGCCATTGGCCAATTAGGAGGCAGCGCCTGTTGAGCAGGAGAGAGCAATTGGGGCATCCAGGAGCATCTGTGGTCGCGAAAGGGGGCCGGTCCGGACCATTGGTTTGGAATCCATCACTCAATCCATCGTTTGAAGAGTTGAGGGAGAGGATTGGTAAGATCCGACTCCAGCAGAAAAGCGAGAGCGAAAGTGACTCATTTCTTGGGGGCAAGCGCGAGGATCTCGACCGCCTCTAAGCCACATCGGGTAAGGTTATCGCCGACTAGCGTGTGGACTTGGAGCCTGACGAGGCTTCAGGCTTCACCGTTCGCAAGGCCACTCTGGTGCCATAGCACACGGCCCACGGCTTAGAGCAAATTCTGTTCTTCATTCTTCATATTGTTACTTGTCACCAGCAGCATTGGCCTCAATTGCTGCGGTCCTGCCTCCCGGAAGGCGAACTCAGCTGCCCGGGAGTTGTGGTCGTGCGCAATTGGGCCGCGGCTGCTAATTTCAGGTCTGGCAATTGAGCGCCTTGCCTCTCAGCGCCAACCCAACTCCCAATTCAATTCAATGCATTGCCCACTCCATTTCGTCCCCCATCAAGAATCCAATTGAACCGAACCCCACGGCAGGCATTGTTGGGGTCCAATGCAAACGCACACCGAACAAGAACAATTGAGGCTGCTGTCGTGCAACTGCCATCGCCTCAAGTCGGCCCACGCGAGAGCTGGGCAACTTCACCTCGCAGCCCTCTCGAGCCTTGAGGCTCCACGTGTCGCTGGCTTCTCACGAATGTCAATCCTCTCTACCTCGTCATCAATTGCCTCGGTGCGAAGATGCAATCCAGGAATCTGCTTCAATTGAATTGCTGCCAAGTATCCGCAACCTCTTCCAAGAGGCAACCCCATGGCCAGGCTATCATGCACACGTATCACGATCGCCACGTTGTGGCCACAAGACCTGGACCTTCCCTCCATCTTCCGATGCCATCGGACCAAGAGGTACGGAGAGACGTCCTCTCTGTCCCCCCCGTGCAACGATCATCTGTCGATTTCATTAATGATTACAAGGTCACATGGTCTAGGCCTTGATTCGGGTTCTCATGTGAAAGGGCTGCGCGTTGTCTCAGCTCGCCCCCCCTCCATCCCCACAAACACCACACCTGTCTATAGCTGAAGCAGCTCCCTCTATTGAACTCCAGCACTCAATTGATGAACCCCCCACGTCGTGCGCACGCAATTGCTCCTCATATGATCAATTGGTGTGATTAGAGTTTGGTTGCAGCGCTTCACACTTCGTCCCGGCGCAATGCATGAAGGGTTGTGGTGGTGGCTGTGGCGTTGACTCCTCTTATCTGCTAATCGATAGCGACGGCGATCATACCTACGGATAACTTTAAATCCACTGTCAATGCCGAAGTGACGAGAGGCACGAGAGCCCACAAAAATCATCGCGTTCCATTTTTGAGGAGCGCATAAGCCGGCTTGATGCTGAAACAATCTTCCTAGTCAAATAATTCCACAATTAAGGAAGAGGTTGGGAATGGCCAGCAGTCACGTGGATTGGGTCACATGTGAGTCACGAGGCTTCGTCATCTTTGTCGCCTAGAGTCTCAATTCCTTCACGGAAGTTCACAGAGGAGGTTCAACTACCCAACATACAGGATTTCCCGCGTTCACAGCTTCTCACGATCCCATTCTTGGGAGGAGTACCCAAGACTATCTTTTCCGATGGCATCCTCCAGTCATTGGTCAATGGTCGATCCAGCCGTGGAGCGGGACTTCCTTTTCACGCTATCCGAGATATCCTCAACCAATTCAGAGAGAATGCTCATCAGTCGGGCGAGCTTCGGGCACTGAACTTCGCTAACCTTTCCCCGCTGATGGCCTATCAATCTTTCTGTTCATGCCTTCAACGGGGCTGAGTGCAGCCATGAGAATTGATCTGCCTCGAGTCCTAGTGGCTTCTAGAATGACAGGGGTGGGGTATAAATTGTTTGTTCGCTTCTGCACTCCGTACTGCGCGAGAAATGCCCTGAAACAGGGCTCATAGGGGTACTCGGTGTGAAACTGTGATTTGATGCATATTGTTTGTTGAGTCGGAAGACGTTCTGCCAAGTGATTGGATCGTCGAGCAAGCATGGGCTGACAAGGGGGCTCAGAGCCTCCAGTACCCGACAGCCCATGCAGTTCCCCGTCTTTCAATATTCGGATTCAACGTGAATTCGCGAGATATGTCTTCGGTACCTAACGTTAGTCGCTGCACAAGGCGTACCCGGGTCCCGGATCGTGACCTTGCGGCTGAACAGATGGCTATCGCCGAAAGGCCAGTGCCTGACTCACTCGGAGTCAAGCTCCTCTGCAGGACTGCGGCTCAGATTGAACATCAACAGACCCCTCGGTTCCATAATCCATTGCACTGGATTGAACTGCACGTTTGCGGAGTTTTGGCCTTGAGCGGGGTCAATGCGAGACAAAGTTTGCTTCTATTTCTAGGCTTCCTCTCACCCATTCAATAGGCTCCAACGTGCAGCCAGGGAAACGACATCTGCCTCGACCGTCTTCCGGGATTGGTGAATCTCGACTTGTTACAAAGATTGGCTGGTACTGGTATTGACTAATTCCCTAGCTTTGATTGGGACACTGATGTGTGAAGGATTCCACATCTCAGCCATACCTTCAATCCCAACTTCTACCTTGCAACAAAAAAACCCCAATCGTTGAGCACATCCCCACAATTGGCCTTGATCTCTCCATCTCCAATGTGCAAACCGACGCCAGCTTGCAATTTGCAAAATGGCACTGTGACTCCCTCACATAGTCACACCCGCGTTGCTTCAAATTGAGCCCTGCAAGCCACTCCACCTCCAGCCCAAGAACTACCCCTCCCCGGTGAATGCCTTGCTCTAAACCCAGCATTTTGCACAGGACCCCAGCAACACTCTCGATGAAGACGGCCCAGGCAGATGAGTACATTATGCAGTCACAAGCAGCACCAAAGTCCAAAGTCCATTTCCTTCATTGTACCATTTGCTTGTGGTACATTTTACATGTCTACCTATTCAATGTCCCTGTCCTTATGGTACATTGACCATCGTCAATTTTTCATTGTACCATTTGCTTGTGCTACATTTTACATGTCTGCCTATTCAATGTCCCTGTTCTTCTGGTACATTGACCATCGTCAATTTCTCAATGTCCTCTTCCTCGTGGTACATTCTCAATATTTAGCACATAGGATCGTGAACAGAAAGAGATTTGCAATACTTTCTATTTAGCCATCGCTTGTCTAGCTGCAATATCTATCTCGTAAAGACCATGCTCCAGCAATATGATGCTGTTTTTATGCAATATATGTCTAGCCACCGTAACGCCTCGCTCACTGATAACACCCGACCCTTCCCTCCCATAACTTTTAGTTAATTACTCTACATGCGAACACGAAATAAATATCGAAGTCGAACCTGGGCGACATCATATGCAATATATTCATTGTATTGCAGGTAAGCATCTTCAATACCGGTATCGTCAGGCTTAACTTGGGTATCGGGCTAAAATGGCTACGTTAGAATCTGACAATAAGTCATGTCAGAGTTGGATGCACTCACCATCTTGACACCCTTCAGTGACGGGTGAACACACTCTGCATCCTTCCAGAGGCTTGGGCCTGTCAAACCCTGTCCCCAACTACAAAATAAGTCAGTCGTAGTTCTCATGTTGCAATAAGAGCAAATAGTCTTCATGAAAATATTTCAATCTCTTTGAAAAGTGAATGGTCCTTTTGGACTTGGGAAGAAAAAATTTAACAATGGAAAGCTTACGTTGAGAACATTCCGTTCGCTTTTGCATCCTCGTCCGCAGTGTAAGAAGCATCTGTGAGAATCTGCACTGGGTCGCCAAGCTCTGCCTCGCAGAGAAGCAGCAGAGCAGTGCCACCAGAAATGTGTGAGCAACAGTAATTGGCTGATTTGGAGCCTGTAATCAAGTAGTCAGCAAGACCGTTCCTCCAAATAGTGTTTAAGTGTGCAAATTCCGAAGCAGGGAATAAATTCTTACTCATGTCCGCGAGGTAGATTCCTTTGCCAAACATGTATCCGGAAACTGGAGCCTCAGGTGGTGCAATGCGCAAACCCTGGCTCAGGATACCACCAAAGTTGGTAGCGCGAGATCCGTGCCAAAGGAGTCGTCGATTGAGAGGAGGTCCTGAGAATGGGCTCTTATCAAATCGTTCCTTCTCTCCTTGGCGCTCGATACGGAATATTTGGTCAACTTGGTAGTTGGCATGATGGGTCTGGCCTTTCGTCTCTACCAAGTAGTTTTGGAGTTCAATGAATTCCATGCTACTTTTCTTCAGCGGGGTCATTTCATCCAAGTTTAAGCCCTTGAATTGTCTATCGAGAGCATTCATCTCCTCAATATCCTTTGACTTCTTCATGATGTTGGCTGCATCTTTCATATCGCTGAGGCTATCAAGGAGATCGATTTCTTTATCGAGCATCGTCTGATATTGGATGATCGGAGGTCGATTGCGACCAAAAGCATGCGGAATGAGTGAGTAGAATGCATTAGATAATTGTTCGGTGGCGGCTTGGTATGAGGTACCGTATTCAGATTGTGCTAATGCAGGTTCGTTGATCAAGGCCGAGAGATCATTCAAAGCTTGATATCCTCGCGTGATGGTGAATTTGGAGAGTTTGCCCAAGGGCAGCTTGTTGACGTCGTAGTTCAAGTCGGTCATCGTGGCAGCGAAGTACTGCTGATTGAAGATGAGCGTCATCAAGTCTTGGACTGGCTGAGAGAGTGTCGACTCGGGAGAAGGCAACCTCTCTTCACTCTCCTCGAGCTTGACCGGACCAGCATCTTCCTCATCCTCCGAAACGTCCCCGTAAGTCCGCTCAAGGAAAGTATATTTACCCGCCTTCGGTTTGTCGCCGCGATTGGACCATTTCAGACCGCTTTTGTCCTTGAACTTCGAATCGAAATTCTTCATAGCGTCGGCAAGACCACCACCACCGAGTATCTTACTCTGTCCACGATCTCCAACTCTGCCCCACCGAGTCCAAGTCTTATAATCGCTGCCATTGTATAGCAGCTGACAAACTGTTAGCTATATTCACGAATGACAATAATGGACACAAACCTGAACGCGGTAGAACTTGTTGTTATTATTACCAGAATTGGTTTGATTGAGAGCCGCATCATAGATAACATTGTTGCTGTCGATGTAGACTCGATAATGTGTGAGGGGGCAATGTTCGTCGACTGGAATCAGGAGATCACCTGATTTCGCAATGTTGGTCAGGCCATTCGTGATATCTGCCTTTGACGATGAGGCCTTTGATTCTGTCTTGACGCTGATTGCTGATTGGGGCTGTGTGCTGGTGCCGTTGATGGCTTTGGCCTTGACCTTCTTCGTTGGTTTTTGTGACTGAGACTCGTCGATCTCCGACTCATCAGCCGCTCGCTTGCGAGAACCATCGACCTTACCGTTGGCCGGGGATGCAGCAGCCGGGACATCAAACCTGTAATCATCCTCCTCTAATCTCGTGGCCTTGTCTATGCAATTCTCAAGCCAGCTCAACTTGACAATCTGCACATCATGTGACTTTGCATGCTTGACTTTGCCAGAGAGTTTTTCGAAGTCTTTTTCGGTTGCAATGAGGTGCGTAGTAGAAGAATTGACAGTCTTGGCTATGGCAGCTCCGAGACTCTTGAGGTCTCGCTCCAAGGCAACTTGTGTACGTGGGAATATGCCGCTGAGGGCGATGGAGCAGCCTTCGAGAGGGAGAGCTGCCCCTTTCTTGGCGGCCTTTGGCGGCATTGCGGGCGACTTCTTCGAGGCGAGATTGGGTGCAGCGAACAGTTGCCCTGGCCAGGGCACAATGGAACTCTTGTTTCGGAGAAGGTCGATTGGGGACTTTGTTCCCGGGTGATGTTGATTTTAAGCTGTTTACATCGTGCGGCGTCGTCAAGGCAGCACCGCCCTGGTTCGTGGCTTCCGTAGGCAGCATCGCGCTAGCGGCGCTAGCATGTCGCGCCATCACGTGCAGGCCGTCGTGCCTTCCACTCCTCCCTTCCTTTGTTAGAACTTGCATTTTCTTCTCCTGACGCTCAATCATTTCAGTCAAAGACTTTCGATTATTGAGCAGGCTAACACCGGTCTTTGAATCAGTCCTTGGCCCGGCTCAGCGTCATTTCTATTTTGTCCCTAGGCTCCTTTCAATCTGCTGGTCTACCACACTCTCGAGCAGTCTAAACATGGCAACTCCTACAGACACCAGAAACAGTAATGGACCTAACTTGACTTCCATACCTCTGGAGGTGCTTCTTCAAATTACATCCAACCTGTAAGTAGATTTCAACCTGGCTCCCCCTTCTTCTCTGTGCGGTCAAGAAATCCATTTCCCCGAAGACATTTAAATTGAACTGCCTTCCCCAACGTTCCTTCCAGATCATTTGTTAATAAAAGATGCTAATCTCTTAATTTACAGCACCACTCCAGAGTACGGCAATCTTCGCAGAACGTGCAAGCACATTGAGGAAACTTTGTTCAGCTCCTTTGCCCGCGAATTCTTCACCAAGAGACAATTCATGCTCACTGAGTTCAGTCTTCAAGCTTTGGTGAAAATCTCAAAATCCAGGTTATCATCATC
The DNA here is from genome assembly GCA_002865625.1 of Hyaloscypha hepaticicola. Taxonomy (NCBI): domain Eukaryota; kingdom Fungi; phylum Ascomycota; class Leotiomycetes; order Helotiales; family Hyaloscyphaceae; genus Hyaloscypha; species Hyaloscypha hepaticicola. The sequence continues at coordinate 235,913 of KZ613524.1, forward strand.
CCTGAAGCATGTGATCTTTGGTTTGGAACGACCTGCGATGAAACCGCCTCTTATCGGACAAACCAGGGAGTACGTCAAGGAAAATCGCGCCCGGCAGGAGTACATGGATCATATGAGTCTCCTCTACACTAACCGGGATGGTGAAATGCTTACCGAAACCTTTGCAAACTTGAGAAATCTTGCAACGGTTGGGATCCGTGACTTCTACTCACATTCTCGCAACCGAGATTATCCTTTAACTGCATGGAAGAGTAAGTTGGATTTCTGCTTGGTCCCAGCTTTTGTAAAATACTAATCACAAATGGATAACTTGAGAGCTTGGAGCGAGTTACTGATTGAGATGTTTTACAGGCTACGGTGCCTCAACATATGAGCTGGAGACCGGTCTTCGACTTGATAGCCCACTAAGATGGAACGGGCAAAATCACAAGTTTCTGCTGGATCAAGCCGAATACTGCAGTAGAATGTTTTTCATTCTTTTCTATTCTTTAGGCAAAGCAGGCTCTCGACCGAAGGATTTCGAAGCCATATTGAGGCACAGCAGTCTCTATGACCATGCTTTCAACTTACCAAAGTATACGGATGCGATCGTTCAACCAGTGTTGGACAATCTTCGCATACTTCTCCTCGATCTGAGCGCAGAAGCTGCTCCTTTTTACATCAATGTGCATGATGTACCAACTGCATGCCCCAACTACCTTTTGAGAACTTTTCTTTCAAGACTCCCTGCACTGGAGCATCTTCGCCTGAACTTTCGATTCTATGAGGGAGACCAAACGAGCAATCTTCTCTCCTGGCTCTCACAGCCCATACCTGCAGGGCCTTCCAACACAACAACAGCAACATTACTTCCTGATTCCCCATCTCCCATCGAATTCGCCAAACTCAGTCGGCTGGATATCGGCATGGTTACGGTAGAGCCAGAGATCCTGATTGATATAATTGGGAAGCATCGAGCTACCTTGCGAATCCTCAACTTGCACAAATTGTCATTACTGCAGAAGGATCCAACCAAGTCTTCCCGTGGCAATCTTTGGGCAAATTTCCTGGCCCAGCTATCAAAGCTTGATCTCAAGCTCACTGGCCTGAAGTTGTCGGAGCTTTCTCAGAAATCACAAAGGAACAGAAAGATCTACTTTATCACCTTTAAGGACTCAAGGACTGGATTCGGCCGCGTAAGGGAATGGGGAGGAACAAATGTGCAGAGTTGCTTGAAGGACTTTATCGCCAACCTAGTGGTGGAGGGCGTAGACAAAGACGCCGAGAGCAGCGATGAGGAGTCCATAGATGGTAAGTTGATCTGTTTGAATCGTCTCAAACGACAGTTTACTGACCTCGATTAGAAGATATGTACGATCTTGAAGATGAATCCGAAATTTCCGAAATTTCCAGTAGCCTTTAGGGGTATTCCGAGTATGCGTGCTTTGGCCGGTGGAAATATCGTTGAGTTAAAGATAGCCATCTAGGTTGCCGTCAATCACATCCGGTTTGCAGAACAGATAGCAAACAGAGCTAGGTACAGCACATGAAAAGAAAACTAAAAACTGAAAAAGGCTTTACAGCTACTCAATACATAATATCGAAGCTGTGCAGCTGAGCTCCAAAGCCTGGTGCAACCCCTCAACAACTTTCCCAATCTTAACTTTGTCCAAAACAAAACTTTCATCCAAACCTTCACCACCACAAAAACAATTCAAACATGGAAATTAATACAAACTTGGTGTAAACATCCTCGCAACCTTAAGAAATGAAAGTGACACTCATCTCGAAACACCAGAAGTGGAGGAACACTGGTGGAAGAGTTTCCTGCTTACTAACACCTGCATCCCCACCTGTGACACATTCCCACACCTCCTCAAACACCAAACACCAATCTCCAAACACAACCTTAACCCCACCTCACCTCTTCTCTTCCACCTCAAATCCATTCAAATATCTCTCAAAATTACATCTCATCACCCGAAGATAGGTTAAGGTCTTCTCCAACGTTGCAGGCAGGTGACGCGAACAGACCCGCTTACTTGCACGTTACGATTACATTTGACGAGGTGTCCCGCGGCACAGCGTGAGGATAGAAGTACCTCACCGCAATGGATTTGCGCTAAGATTCCACCAGGATAGGTAAGCATGTGAAGTGTCACGTCAAAGAGGAACTTCGTTTGTCTCGTCAATCTTCATTCATCAGCTACTTTTTGGGGTTGTCGCTGCTAGTTACCAGTACTACAATTGCCCAGGAGAAGATCCAACCCAGTTGCTATTCCAAGCTCGCATGCCTTCTTATCAAAAGTCTTGAACATCGTAAGAACATGCTCCGGAGCGCCAAAGGAAAGGAAAAGAGCCACCCCGCGATGCAAGCAAGCAAGCGTCTGACTCAAAAAGAAGGGAAGCCTCATCATCAATGAGAAGGAAATCAAAAGGGTAATGTACAAGAAGGGCAAGAAGATGCGTGTTGAGGCCCAAGGCAGAACGAAGAAGAGAACCAAAAGATATCCCCCTCAACGGACACGATCCCATGGTCCATTCCGAATCTGGCACAGATGGATGAAACGAAATGGATTCATGGAATGGCCAGGCCAAACATGATCGAGTGTGCTAGGTATGTTTGGTCTGTGCTTCACCCCTGACCAGAGGCGTGAGTTCTAATCCTACATGTAAAAGAGGTATGTGTCGAGAAGTTGTGTCGAGATAGATTGTGGCTGCGGACCAGCGACGGCGACAAACTACCTCCCAAAAAGCGTTCCTACAAGAAAGATCGCGCTCCCAGAGTGCCTCATATCATGGTGGAACTTTTTTGACCAAGATAAACGAAGATCTACGAGATCGTTGCATAGACGGCGGGATGGCCTAAGGGCGGGCTGATCTCGGAGTTGAACTCGCCAATCACGTTACCTTGAGGACCATAGTTGCATACTTTGGAGCGTCAGAGAGGTTACTTGGATCACGGAGGACGAACTTACCAGTATACCAGGAGGTCATACCGAAGATGGTGCCGGCGGCACACTGAACGGTAGCACATCCAACTTGGTTGCTGCCCTTCCAGATGACTTGGGTGGCGTGCAGGAATTCAGGACCGCTGAGTGATGGACTGTCTTCGCCCCAAGGGATGTAGGGAAGCTCACCATTGTACCATTCCTCGGTGATTGACCATTCAACGAGCGAGGGAAGGTCAAGAGGGCCAGTGTCGCTGGTACCATATGCAGCGAGGTTCTGGCCATATCCACCGCCATTAACGCCCCTGGTTTGGTGTCAATAAGATCAATTTGAAGGATGGGAATAAACATACATGTCATGTTGAAAAACGCAGGTGTTAGCAACAATAAGGGCGGAAGCAGCGAGTGAATCAGACCATGAAATGTCGGAAGCAGAGTGGTTGGCACGATGGTAGTTGTGGGAGTCAACGGCAGCGGAAATATAGTCGGTTGGAGTAGCAGCGGGGGCCGGAGCAGCGACTACAGGTGCTGGGGCTTGCACAGCGACAACTTGAGGTGTTGAGACTGGAGCGGGAGGAGCCTGAACTTGAGGTGTAACAACAACTACTGGAGCTGGTGGAGTAGTCGAGGTTGTAGGAGCTGGAGGAGGAGGGGGAGGAGCAGGATGAGAGGTGGACGTGGGGGCGTGGGTTGGCTGGACTACGACAGTGCTGTGAACGACAACCGTCTTGACAGCGGCAGGCGGAGTTGGGATGGCACCTTCAGTGACGGTGACATAGACGATGTCGGTGACGATGTCAGTCACGATCTTTCGGTTGTGGAGAGCCTGGTGAACCGGGGAGGCGACGGCCAAAGCAGCGCCGAAGGCGGCAAGAGCAATTGAGGAACGCATATTGGAACTTTTCTTGAACTTTGCTTGGTGTTGTCGGTTCGAAACGGCTTCGCTTTTGCAACAGTTGACTTTCTTCGAGAAAGCGCGGTACGAGTACTCCGGGTACGGCCAACGATCGATGAAGGGAAGAAAGATCGAGAGCGGTAGCGAATTGGCAGCACTGCTGTACTTATGATTCTGTCGAAGAACGGAGGGTTGGCGGTAGGCGGACGGGAAGCTCGTGAATGTTCGGCCGTGTCAACGGGAACACTGAAGGAGAGACGGGATTGATGAACGTCGCAAACAAGAACGGTGAAGAGGCTCAAGGAGTGTAAGTGTCGCAGAACGACGAGAAGGAACGTGGTGGATGGTTGGACGAAGAGGAGAAACGAAAGGTGTTGAAAGAAGGTTCAGGTTCAGGTTCAGGTTCAGGTTCAGGTTGAGCGGAGGGTCGAGAAGGTGTGGTGGAGAGGCGAGGGAGGGAAGGGCCTTCGCGAATGGGCCTAGCGCCACTGGGGTGGAGCAATGGAGGGAACCTGGAAGGCTGGAAGGGAGCGAAGGAGCGAGGAGGACGCTAAGCTAATAAGAGTGGAGCTAAAAGTTGCTGGGGACGTTGTGGCGCAAGCGCCAAGCACGGCAAGTGGGCAACGGATCGTTTTGAAACGACTAAAAGCGGAATGGCGGAGATCAACGTGCAACTCATCTCGCCCTGCGCTGCGCTTAACATTATTTGGTTGGGTGGCCCTGTGAAGATGAGCGAGAACTAGGAGAACTACTAAGAGTGCATGAACCTAATAATCGAAGGGCTTCTGGAATCTAGAATTCTAGGTAGATAGTAACAGTATTTGCTTTGGCGCGATCCCCACTATTGCATTCGAATCTTAGAAGAGTTTGGATGTAGCTACTTCGTCCGACAGTAACAAGTTTAGAGAGCACGGCTTCCCAGTCATCTCAAGAGAGCCGAGCAGAGCAACTTCTCTCCGTTTGCATACCCCATAACTCGTACCCTCTGCAACGAATTTACTGCTGCTGTGAATACGATGCGCCGAGCCATGCCACGATGACTGTCTGGGCCAAGTGCAGGCGACGCTGGCCGCATTCTCACCAAGCATACCTACTACCTGGTTCTCCACTCCGTACTTCGTCGTGGACAAAGAAACATCCACAAGTCTCGTTTGAGGCGGCACCACGTCTCATTCTCGACAGGCGATTGCCGTCATCTGGAATTTCCCAGCTGCCGCAAGATGTCTTAGGTTCATCCGATAAAGTCGGATCTTTCTGCCCGTGCCAGGTCGGACAAGGCCACCTGGCGGCACGGATCCTTCGCGAGTTTGGGTGAGATGAGAAGGAATGGTAACCCAGATTACCCAACGTTGTCTCGCGGGGGTTTTGGGAGGATGGGCCTGTCAGGCGTGAGTTTATTTACGGGCGAGGCGTTTCTTGGTTGGGGTTCAGGGGTCACCTCGGGGGCGTTTGATTGGCGGGAAGTTCTGGGCGTTCCCGTACCTGCAGGCTGCATTTTAAAATCCAGGAACAAAACAGCAGCCGAGGCGAGGGAAAAAACGCCGACCCCTTGGGCTTGCTTGCGTACAAGGTACCTTACTGTACCTGACGCCAATCGCAATCGAGAGACTTTCCCAACGCAGCGCAGCGCAGCGCATCGCTCGCCACGCAACCATCAACTCTCACAACAGGCAATGCCATGCGGCGAAATGCTATTGAAAGACCCAGAAGTTGCTCATTTGGTTTAACTTTCTGTGGCTTCATAGAACAGCGGAGAAATCTCCCAGTCGCAAATTAAAGATTGCGGGGACTGTCTGTGCCTCATGATCCTCCTCATCTGATGTCCGTGGTACGGTAAGAAAAGGGGGAGACCCTGAGCACATCACACACCTCACACCTCACACCTCACACCTCACACCTCACACCCAGACTCCATGATGCATCCCTGCAGCGCATGCAGCACGATCACACTAAGATTGCTCTCACCAGTCCGACACCCCGCTCGAAATTCCCGCTTGTTTCAAACAAATTTCGCCAATTTAACTTTGGACGGCCTTCCTCTTGAGTGACACTGCGCGAGCATTTACGTCAGAACGGCCATGACCTGGTCTCGGATCCAAGGCGATACTTTGACGACTTTACACATCAATATACCAACCTTGGAACGCACTCGAAAACCCTCTACTCCTTGTTTATTTCGATTCTGTTTTGTTAATGCATCGTCAGAGTTTACGACCGTCATCAGCCCTACCTCTGCACCTCAGCGGCTGCGGCCACCAAACAGCCCTCTGATTTGTTTCGACTTGTTTCTCGTCACGTTCCTTGGAGATTGCCTCTCAACCAAACAGCCTCTGCCAAAGAGCCAAGTTGAATCCCATTGGCGTTTCATGACTCGCACCACAAAACCGTCATTTGGTTACTCACATCTTTCATGCTCTTCCGCCAGAATGTCATGTCACTCTCACTGTCACCTGTACTCAACGCGGTCCAGAACGCTTCCATTACCTAGAGGTCTTGTCGATCATTTTCCCCCCACTCTCAATCTTGCTTCCAGCATGCGTGCGTTTACTCCCTCCGCCTAAGCGCATGCTCTGAGACGATCTGGATATGTCGATTCCCATCTTTTCACGAGATCTACAGGTGGAAACATCTCAGATCATCCCCATGCACTGCCCGGAGATCGCGGAGATCGAACTGCGAACCGGATCCTTGCATGCATGTGTCGACCATCACGGGATCTTGCAGCTTCCTCAGTCCCATTCCCATTGTTCAAACCTTTTCTCCGCCTCGAAGTTGCAAAGCATCTGTATCATGGTACGAGTCACAACATCGTAGACTGGAACCATAACAGTATCTATCCCTCATCTGTCACGTTCCATCTCATCGCATTCCGCTGCAGATCTCCGTTGCTGTTACCCCTCCACATCTACCACCCCACCTCTCCAACACAATCTGTTCTGCCCCAAAACACTAGATCTTGCATAGATCTACATCTTGCCCAACCTCAGATGCAGCAGCTTCCCATGCTTCGTCGCACAAGTGCGCCTCTCTCTCGGTAAACAAACTGCCGCTCGAGTCTGATCTGCTCTTTTGGTACTAGTAACAACGGGTGGGTATTCTCCGTTCGGGTGAGAGCGGTTCGGAGATCCGTGTTGGACGAGATGTTCACCGCTGTTACGCTGTGCTGTGTTACTTGGTAACGGGTCAGAGCTTGGACACGGATCGATTATTCGTAAGGAGCTGCTAATGTAATCGTTGTCTTTCTCGAGATGTTTGCGGAATCGGAAGGCTTTTTGGAAACCATCAGAACCCAGAGCATTTTCGTACCGAAAGTTCCGTTCAGAATGTCCATGGTAAGCAATTCTATGATTGAGAGGTTGGTAAACCCAAGATTCGAGTCTCGTAAACCGAAAGAGGAGGATTGAATAGTAAGCGGCAGTTCCAACCTTGGCTAAGTGGTAAAACCGGCGTTGACGGCTTCCGCTTAGTCGACGGATATGGCAATAGATCAGAGGTATCTCCTGTCCTTTTTCTTTGTGCAAAATAACTGCATTTGAAGCTGATTAATTTTCTTCTATCATTCTGGCAGGGTAAATGCAAAGCCCTTTCATCTATTCAACTCATCAGAGGTTTCTCCACTCCACAAACCCAGATAGGACAGTATGCTTTTCGTATGGCGATGGTAAGGAGGTTGCCGAGCACTTATTCGGTATCTTACTTACTATTTGAACGGGTAAGCATCTCCCAGAGAGAGCTTCAGAGAGAGACTTGGAGAGAACAGGAGAAAGAAGAAAGCATACGTATCCCCGCATCCAGGAACAGAACACCCATACAGATATACAAGTAAAAAACACACAAAGCCTCCATACCCCCTTACAGTTCTTCAAAACAAGCTGGAAGCCCTGCTTGAAGGTAACAGCCAACCCCCTTCTCAAGTTTTAGGGAAGTGGGTCACGCGAGCAGATTTGGAGAGTCCTAGCAATGCAAGTTCGGCGGAGATGGGTGTTAAGTTCTCACTTCCGTTGGAGTGTCAGGAGTGGAGAGGGTGGGAAAGGGAGAGGCTCGCTTAAAAATCCGGATGGGTGTATTGTTCTTGGAAGGAAAGTTGGGTAAACGATAGATATGATATTGCAGCTGGAGTAGCATGAATGGAGTCCAATGAGTTCAAAAATGGATGGGTGAGTTTCTTGCTGGTTTTCTATCTAGCTTTTCTGTCGTTATGGTGCTTTGACAACCCAATCTGTTTTCAAGAAAAAAAGCTGCCGAGAAGGGTACTAATTTTGAGGAGAGGAATTGTGGAAGAGATATTTTGAGATAACGGAGAAGGTAGGAATATTTCGAAGGAGTCGAGAAAAAAAGTCTCTCGCAACCAATCAGTCCGCTTCCTCCGTAAGGAGGGAGAAGATAAACGAATGATAGGCAATAGGACAAATGAGGAGTCTGGTAACTGGCTTATTGCACTGATAACTATTGGCAGACTCCAAGTTGTTTTCAGCTCAAGTACGGCATCCTTGACGACTCTGCAGTACAATCGACATGCGCTTTACCAACCCAAGCTGTTTTCACGGAAGAAGCTGCCGAAATGGGTGCCGATTTTGAGCAGAAGGAATAGTAGGAGAGATATTTTGATATACCGGAGAAGATTGGATATTTCGAAGGATTCCGAATTCTATTTCTTTCGACCGACAAGTCCGCTTCTTCATGGCTTGGATCAGTCAAATGTCCATTGGAAGAGGTGGAGCAGCATTCGGCACCATTTTGCTATAGACTACTCTCGGCGATGGAGTGCCCCACACTCATGAGTTCTCGAAACGGATGAGACAACAAGAAGATATATTAAGTGATTGGATCTTGGAAATCTAAGTCTACAACTAATCGTTGAAAGTTCTTGCTGGAGCTTTCAAGGCTTCGGAAGCACAAAGATGTTGATGACTTGGCTTGCAGTCACAAGAGTACTCAGACGATTGGGAAGTACAGGTGTAGAATTGGGGATATTGCAAGATGTTACCCCTGGAAATGAAGGGGAAGATGGAAGTATTTCATAGCATAAAGAAGTTATTACTGATTATCGAATCAATTCTTGGTCAAAAGTGTAAGATTACAAACGATTTCTCGGACCGGCAGTCAGTATTAGCTTCGGTAACAACAGACTGCTTAATCTCGAAATGCTGATTCCTTGTGGTTTCATAGTCACGGTATTTAGGGGAGAATATCTTGGGTGAAGTGAAGTTTATCACAGTAAGGACGAAAGGATGTCAGGGATGTGGGGGTAAAAGGTCGGCGACCAGACGGATTACTCAGCTGGAAAATCACGACATACCTCGAAAGTTTTCTTCCACTGCTTCACTCTTTCCCATTTGTACCTCAACTGCTCTCTAAAACGAAAATATGGCAAGTTTCCTACCTCGTACAGCTCCTAGAGCTTTCCACTCCCTCCGCGCCGCTACTCCACGACCTACAAGATTCCTCCAAAAGCCCGCTGCCCCACTGTTCCGTCGTTTTTTGGCTACGCCAGCAGGAGAGCGACCTCGACTCCTTCTCGGATCCACAGGTAAGCTTCCCCAGTTTATGGACCGGTGAGAGACTGACTGACCTTTTCTTCTAAAGCACCGAATTTCCAAGCCAAAACGACACATGGCGATATCGATTTCCACGAATTCTTGGGCGACAAGTGGGGTATTCTGTTCTCGCACCCCGCGGACTTCACTCCAGTCTGTACCACAGAATTAGGTGCCTTCGCCAAGTTAAAAGATGAATTCGAAAAGCGAGGTGTTAAAATGATTGGGCTGGTAAGCACTGCTACAGTTCAATTGTGCTGGATCCTTGCTGATAAGAGCATTGTACTGTAGAGTGCGAATGACCTCGGCTCGCACGAGAAATGGATCGAAGACATCAACGATATCTCGAACACGAATCTCCAATTCCCCATTATCGCCGACGCGGACAGGAAAATCGCTTTCCTGTATGATATGTTAGATGCCCAGGATCTGGAGAATATCGATGAGAAAGGGATTGCGTTTACCATTCGTTCGGTCTTCATCATTGATCCGGCGAAGAAGATCAGGTTGACCATGATGTACCCTGCGAGTTGCGGGCGGAACACCACGGAGGTTCTGAGAGTCATTGATTCGTTGCAGACGAGTGATAAGAAGGGGATTGCGACGCCCATCAATTGGCGGGTTGGTGATGATGTTATTGTACCGCCGACAGTGAGTACTGCGGATGCCGAGAAAAAGTTTGGGGAAGTGAGGGAGATCAGACCTTATTTAAGATACACAAAGATCTAGACTTGTTTTGTAAAGATAGATATGGAAGATGGTAAAACGTCTTGGTTTTTTATGTTTCATGCCTTCCTCGCTTTGATGTGGGCTTCCTCCTCCCTGTTCAGCGGTTGGAACAGGTATATTGTAATGCGGAGCCATCAAGGATGGTACTTGAGCTAAGGACAATGCAGAGTGTGCCAATAGTTGTCAGTGCAATAAACCAGTTAGCAGGCTCCTCATTTTTTCTATTGCTCATCATTCGCTCCTCTTCTCCCTCCTTACAGACCATCTTGTATTTGGAAGTGCTAACAAAGACAGCCGTCCTAGACGTACCTGGTTTCTTCTCTCTTTGGTTTCTAAGGAAATTACAAAAAATCAAGCGTGCTTTACATGTCACAATTAACATTCATTCAATCTTAGTATCATGAAAAGCCTCGCTCATATTCTTATTGCTGCCTTTGCAGCTTTCGACAAGTTTCAGGGATCCCAACCAAAGGTCGCAAAGCTACAACTGCCGCCCCCCGACCCCGCCACAGGTATAACTCGGGGTGCTTCGATCATCGTTTCGAAAGAATCAAAGGTTTCCTGAAGAATAATGGATAAGCAGTTGGTAATTTAGTGGAAGACAGGGGGAAGGCGCATGACAGTCGAGAATAGAAGGCTAGCTGTAAAGACTAGATTGAGGGGATTTGAACATGACGAAAAGGGATCTTGGGAGAAATAGATTAGAAAAATGACAAGATTTAGTACTTAGTTTTGGGTATAAATTTAGACTATCCTTATCCTTGAGCCGTCGAGAATATTACTAATTGGCTGGTATTCGGCTAGCAGAGAGGTGAAGCAAGATGTGAGGCCGCGATAGGAGAAAAGTTTGAATTTGGCATCTGAAGGAATTAGGCAAGTCTTGGTAGTATTCCCGGGAACTCTGGAACTGGCACCGGCAGATCGCTGCAAACTTGCCTTCTATCTGAAGTTTTACACGGGGTATCGATGAAATACGATGAAATATTTCTTACGGGTTTGCCCCTTTTCCAGACGGCTCTCACTTGGAACTCTACGCTAAGGTATCATTTATGCGTTTCTAAAAACAAACGTCAATGGTTAAGATGTATGTATGCTCTGCCACAGCAAACCAATCCGTAAAAAGCCGAGTTTCTGTCCTCAAGGACTCTTTTGCTTCTCGTGAGTAACTCGGGTAAAAAGAACAATAAAATGGTAGAAAATCTTCTAGCATTTTTTTTGGCTTCTAGAAAGGGGTTCGCTTAGCAGTCCGGATCCGGGGCCGGGGTCATTTTACCCCACGTTTTTGCGGAGAGCTGGGCAAGCTCGGCTTCGGCTTGCGACGGCTTTTACTCACCTTGATCTTCGGGAATGAAATCAACAAACCTTCATACAAAGAATGGAGAAGTCCTGCCATTAATGTGCCATTTCTTCTGTCCTTCATGAAATCTCATCCCAAATGATTCCGGCATCAAGATCTCGGGCGTTTGCCCGCGCAATCTTGTCCTCCAAGGGCAGTCGCCATCTCTCCTCCTCGAGCCCGAGTTCTAGCACTCCCATAACCTCCGTCCTCATAGCCAACCGTGGTGAAATTGCCCTTCGAGTCGGACGTACTGCTTCTGCATTAGGTGTACGCTGCACAACAATCTACACAGACCCAGATGCACACTCTCAACATGCACTGTCGAGCCCATTTGCCGTCAATCTCGGCGCTGCGAATGCTTACCTCGACGGAGAACGAATTATATCTGTAGCGAAAGAGCAGGGCTGCGAAGCTTTACATCCGGGATATGGATTCTTGAGCGAGAATTCGGCGTTCGCAAAAAGGTGTGTGGAGGAGGGATTGGTGTTTATTGGCCCGCCGTGGAAAGCCATCGAGGCCATGGGAAATAAGTCAAGGAGTAAGGATATTATGATTAAGGCTGGTGTGCCCTGTATACCTGGTTATCACGGGGCGGATCAAGAACCAGAACGCTTGTTGGAGGAAGCTAGGAAGATTGGATTCCCAGTCATGGTTAAGGCTGTCAAGGGCGGTGGTGGAAAAGGCATGCGGATTGCCTTGAACGAGCAGGAGTTCTTGGACAAGCTAGAGAGTGCCAAGAGTGAGGGCCGAAACTCTTTCGGAGACGATGTAATGTTGGTGGAGAAGTATATTGCTACTCCCCGGCATATCGAGGTCCAAGTATTCGCAGACAAGTACGGAAATGCTGTGGCACTGGGTGAGCGGGATTGCAGTCTTCAAAGGAGGCACCAAAAGATCCTGGAAGAAGCACCCGCACCGAATCTAGCAGAAGATATCCGACAAGATCTTTGGGAGAAGGCAAGAGCTGCTGCTTTGGCTGTCGGTTATGAAGGTGCCGGGACTGTGGAATGTAAGCATCCCAAAGAAAGAGGTCATGACTATAGCTAACGACCAATCCAGTCATTTTCGACAATGATACCAATGAGTTCTTTTTCATGGAAATGAATACAAGACTGCAGGTTGAGCATCCGGTTACTGAAGAAATTACCGGAGAAGATCTCGTTTCCTGGCAATTTAAGGTCGCCGCTGGCGAACCCTTACCATTAGACCAAGAGACGATTGCACAGCGGATATCAGAGCGTGGATGGGCCATTGAAGCTCGAATTTACGCTGAAAACCCATCCCAGAATTTTATGCCAGATTCTGGCAAGCTCATCCACCTCCGCACACCTCAAATATCTGAAAGCGTTCGAATCGATGCAGGCTTTATTGAAGGCGATACTGTTTCGTCCAATTATGATGGCATGATTGCGAAGCTTATTGTGAGCGGACCAACAAGAGAAGTAGTAATACGCAAGCTTTACGCCGCGTTGCAGGACTACGAAGTGGTTGGTCTGAGCACCAATATCGAGTTTCTGAAGAGAATCTGCAAGAGCCCTGCCTTCATCAGGGGTGAGGTTGAAACTGGATATATCCAGAAATATAACGATGAGCTCTTTGCTCCAGAATCGGTCGAGCCAGAGACTTTTGCCCAGGCTGCACTGGGTCTCCTAGCCAAGGAGCTTTCTGGATCTGGAGTTACAACTTCTTTGGGTCCACACGGCCGAAGTATTGGATTTGCACCCAGCAGTCAGCGAAAATTCGCAGTTCTCACACCTACTGGTCCGGATGCTGAGCCAGTACAGGTGACGGTCAACCAATCTGATCGGAACTTATTTGACGTCGACGTGAAGGGTCAGGGGCTTGACCAAACCTACTCGAATGTAGTCTGCGACCGACGTGCTCCATCAATTTCAACGTTCTTCCCACATACGCGAATCGAGAGCACGATCATCACAGATGGTGATAAGCTTACCATATTTCAACGCGGTAAGCAGACACAACTCACGTTAGCAACACCGAGCTGGTATGAAAAAGCCCTTGGGTTGAAGGATTCTGCGAACAGTGTTCTGGCACCAATGCCCTGTAAAGTGCTGAGGAACGAAGTGAAGGAGGGCGATGCTGTTGAGAAAGATCAAGCATTAGTTGTGTAAGAATTTCCCTTTCTGACGCACTGGGCATTGCTAATATGGTATTCAACAGGATTGAAAGTATGAAGATGGAGACGGTGATACGCTCGCCTCAGAAAGGCGTGGTGGCAAAGCTTGTCCACAAGGAAGGGGTAAGCATTCTGGCCTTCTTCATTTGAGCTCATCTAATGATTTCTAGGATATTTGCAAAGCCGGCACAGTCTTGGTACTCTTCGAAGAAGTAAGTTAGTAAGAACCGTTACTCCAATGATTGTGTGCTAACACAAAACAGCAACCTGAGTGACAAATTCGAGGGCTGCCATTTGAAGTTATGAAAATAATAATAAATGAATGCACAATAAGTGAAGTTCATGATAGCCCTGCTCTCCGTCTCAAGCCGAGCAGGAGACTTTCCAGGGGTTCAAGCCATGCATAGACTTTTCCCAAATAGAAGCACCAGATTGGAAAGCCAGTCATAAGCAACTCCCAATCAGAAGTGCAAAATGATCCGTTTATTCGTTTCTTTTCATATCTACAGTTTCTGTCCATTGTTGCCTACCTCAACAACCTGGTCAATGCCCTCATATTCTGGCAGCGACAAGTCGTATTTCTCCTTAATATCGGGACTCACAAATCTAACCAAAATGAGCCCCGAGCACGACCATTTTAGGAGAGATAGGGTTCACTAACCTGCCACCAATGAAATGCCGTCCCTTGAAGTATTTCACCAATGGTTTAGGCGCTGTCAAACTCACCAACACCTCCGGATTAAAGTTAGCTCCAGGACCTTCTTTTGGTGGTCCCTCTTCAATGTTCCAGGATGAGGGAGCATCGACGGATGTCACAGGGATGCGAGTCTCCTCTAATGCACGGATGACAGCCGGGAAAGGCTCGCGAACTTCGCCGGAGAAGGAGAAGCCTAGAATTGTATTGTAAGTAGGAGAGTTTGCTAACAGCGAAGTGGGGGGGGGGCGAAAGGACAAACAAACCGAAGATAGCGTCGATGATATGATCTGTCTCCTTCAGTGCGGTGGGGAAGTCGTCCGTGAATGAGATGTTTAGGTTTTTGAGCTGGGTTGCGAGACGCTGGGTGCTGTCAGCTTTGGACGAGTTCGAGTTGGAGGGGTGATGATGAGAAGTGGACATACTTGGTAAAGATCATTTTTGCTCTGCTTTGGATAGTAAATCGTTGGCTTGTACCCATAATGCCAAAGATGTCTCGCGGCAACAAGTCCATCGCCACCTGCTCTCATCAGCCCTTTCCCTTCGCTACCCTCATCCTCTCTGAAACTCACCATTATTTCCCGGTCCACAGGCAACTAAGATCCTCCTTCCTCGACTTGGAGGATGAACACGATAGACTTGATTTGTTTTCTTAGAAAGTTGAGATCAATGAGGGGTGAGTAAATACAAACCTGCTTGGGAAACTGAAAGACCAGCGAGTTCCATGAGCTGATCAAGGGAGAAGGCTCCGATGCTCATCAGGTCCTTATCCAGAGCTGCAGCATTTTTCGCCGAGAGAGTCTGATAAACATCAGTACCGCTCTCATATCCCAATAATGCAGAATGGAAAACAAAGCACCCTCATACCTTCATTGCCATGACTTTGTAGAACTTCGGCTTCGAAGACTGGAATTTGGCTTGAAGCTCGATATTTTCAATCCAGCCAACAATTGTCGAAAAGAAAGTACGAGTAAGGAATAAAAATCACGGTCACTTTAAATCAAGATGCACTTTCTTTTAAGAAACCCTCACCTGATCGACGTTGTGATGTTGACATCACCCGCACCCGCTCCCGCTCCCAGAGCGGAGCGGGGCGGAATCTCGGGGATCCCAAAAAAGTTCGCGACTTCACTCCCCAGCTCCTGCGAGTACCTCGACGCAAACATCACACATCATGGTTGTCAAGATAAGATTAGCCCGCTTCGGGCGTCGCAGAGCACCGTTCTATAATATCGTCGTTGCACAGGCTCGGTTTGTTCTCCTTTTCTCCACGGGTCTCCATTTTAACCCATCAACAGGACAGCGCGAAACAGCAAACCGATTGAAGTCCTTGGTATGCCCCCAGTCCTACAGCTTCATCATCAATCCTTCAACCGGCGACTTGGTTTCGAATCAAGGAGAAATGGGTGACAGGGCAGAGGACAGAGGCTGACGAGAAGACAGGCACATACGATCCGATCCCCAAAGCACCGATAGACGGCGAAGGGAAACGCTGGAAGGATATCAAACTCGATTCTGCGAGGGCGAAATATTGGCTTGGTGTTGGAGCCCAGCCGAGCGATCCTGCGTGGAGGTTGTTGAGTATGGTATGTTCGGCCCTCCATTCTGGTTGTGTGGGGGAGGTGTTGGATTGGGAGCTTGGATGGGGCTGAAGAGGAGATATATTTGGAAAGAGAAAACGAGAAAAGAATTCTAATTAAATTGATTCAGGCAGGTTTGCTGGAGCCAAAGTATCGACCCAAGGCTTGAAGAGCTAGAGACGGGAACGAAGGAGTAGAGGACACCGAGAAGTGTACAGCATATGGGGCGTTTGATGCATGATGTGTATACCAGAGAAAGGCGTTTGGGAATGAAGTGATTGTACAAAAAAGAGCCTCTGATGAGAGTTCACCACCAATGTGACCTCAGCGGGTTATTCGCAAAGGAAGGGGAAAGCCCGCGGGGGTTTAATGAATTGGAACGTTGGTATCATCTTCGTTAATCCCATTCCAGTACAGTTTATACTCGTTAGTGATCTTCGACTACTCATCTGTCTCTTTTTATTGTGCTCTAATCACCCCATATGTACAGTTTTATGTTCCTTCAATATGCATGACAGATATGCTCCAACCAAACCAAACGCCTTGCCATGCTTCTGAAAGTATCCAATGGACCCCAATGTAAAATGCGAAACTTAATGCGCTATGCCAGTGAAAAATAGATTTGTGCACAAGCACAAAATCATGACAAAAATACCATATATGGCTAAGCACAGAGATAGCTTTCGTAGTAATGCTGATCGCCAAGCTTTTGACCTGGAGCCATATTGTTCTCCCATGGCTTCTTCTTCATCAGCGCTGTCTTCCTCGTCTTCCTCTTTGGTTAATCGTTGATGGTGTATCGAATCCGGGGCTGAAATCTTGTAATAAAATAAGCCTGGCAAGATGAAGCTGATGCTCGTGCTTCCCGTGCTGCCTACGTAGGCAAGGACTTTGTCGAGCGAAGAGACAGTCATTGCTACTGTATAGCTGAGAATAATAATCACGGTGGTGATGATTGCGAATCTAAGCTCGCCAATCGTGTCGTTCCTCGCCATTGGTTGAGCTGGACCGCCTGTGAGTAAAGGCACTGTTCTGGATGGTGAGCTATTAGGTGAGTTACGTGAGTGCTTGAAGCTATTTGGCCGCCACTTCAGGACCGCATCAACAGATGCTCGACAAGGATGCACCTGAAGAGGATACGAGAACATGACGAGAATTACAATTGCTGCTTTGCCAATTGTTGAGGCAATCGAGGGAACATCTTCCAACTGTCAACATTACTCTGGATGAATCTGAGCGAATGACTTACACATCCCAACAATATTCCCTTGAACGGCATTGCCAAAAGACAGATAACCTGTGATGGCAACAAGGACATAGATTGATGCAGCAGAACCAATGCTTGCTGCAATCACGCTTGTGGTTCTGAGGAGTATAAGTAACAACAGATTTCATGGAGACATTAGTGAACTGACCTGCGGGTCGAATTGTCTTTGATCTCGTTCAGAATAGAAAACATCTACACAAGTAAGTAACGTAATGGTTCGGTAGGGTGATACCCACATTTTGATGGCATGTATAAGCAAAAACAATGACGGGAAAGCTTTGGAGCGTGGACACAAGCCCAGCCCACTTGAACACTCTAATCGGTCCTCGATCCGCCATGGTATCTCCCTTGACAAAATGATATTCTATGAGCACGACAAGATATCCAATGGATATCAAGGCTATGACGCTCGTGTACTTCAGGGAGTCCAAGCGGCGGAGGAACGAAAGGGGAATTACAATGAGCCTAGTAACATCAGCAACGAAAACGTGGTGAATCAAAGTAAGAGACGCATACATAAAGCAAGTAACCCAAAAATGTCTATCAACAAGAAACGGGATGGCGTCTGCACCCTCATTAAATCCTCTAACAACACCTGGCATGAGATCTCCGATAATGATCAAGTAGCTGACGCCCACGCCAAAGCATTTGATCGCAATGGCAGCGTCGAATATAACGGCCGCATTTGGATAAGTAATTTGTGATAAGGCAAAGAAGGACGACGTTCCACGTTCGAGGTACCTCGCACACCGAGTTTGTAGGTATAGCCCAAAGGCTGCTGTCAGACCAGACCATATTATCACGAATGTACCAAGCGTTATGCCCATGTGGGATAGAGCCAAAGGAGTAGCTAAAGTCCCTGCCCCAATGACTATGTGGCTGTTAGAAGATTGATTCACTCAGCGGAACCAGACAGTTGTTGTAGAACCAATGTTCCAGGAGAGCGCAACAACAGGCTTCAACCGAGCAGACGTACTGGTATTGACAAGATTAACATTGCTGCTTATCCACGAAGCTTGGCCCGTAAAGTTCTGATCCTTTAAGCTTCGACCTGATCGTCTCCTGGAGCTATATCATCAGCCTCGGCCTGGTAGGAAACCCCTTCGACGGACGAACCTTCTCCCCCTCGCCGTATCCGACGAGCTGCTACTAGAGCCCCCAATTGCGGAATAGTTGACCATATCGAGTACTGATAGCCAGTCTCACAACAGTCGTGCGATGGCTCGAAGTCACACATGCGCTGCGCGCCGGAGAATATACGTCCAGCCCACGATTGAAGATTGACTGGGGTCTCGATATCAGAGCAGTTCAGGGCTGTCGTGGCATGCCGCAGGCAAAGCTCGCAATGAACGCACTCGGGAGAACTATGTCGTACACAAACAGTATCCAAAAACCTCTGAAAAGGAATGACGTTCGATTGGAATGCTGGTGTTGAGAGGACTGTACGTTGCACGAGAGGCGGGAGGACCACGTTAGTCGCAGGTCAGAAGGCGCTAAATTTGACGCCACAGAATGACAGCCGCAGCCTTGCCACAAGCCACACTTCCACAAGACCGACAAACTGACTTTCTTTTGAACACTAGATCAAATCGTCCAACGCAATCGAGATGGAGAACACGTTTGACAAGACTGCCATAGAGACGATCGAGCTCCTCCAGGCGCGACTGCGCAGAATTGAGTACGCAGTCTGTGGTCAGGTGGACGAGTCCGCTCTTTCGAGCAACAAGCAATCTGCAACGCAACGACTTACCGCTCTGGAGCATTCTCTTCACCAGCTGGCTTCGAAATCAAGAGTGGTTCAAGATCTCTTGAGGCTACGTAAGTTTCCTGTAGCTATTCTGCACAGTGTCTAATATCTTGCAGATTCCAGACATCCTGATCTCTTCCAATCTCTAAGCGCAAATGACCTACCAACAACGCTGGACACGGAGAGCATTTTATCGATCATCATGGCCTCAGCCAGTGCGTATCCCTCTACGGCATCACGTCTTACTTCTATTCTCGACGTGCCGATTCCGCCAGCAGAACTCTCAGCTCAGCTTATTGACCTGCAACCGCGAATTGCCAAAGTCGAAGCACTTCAAGCCGTGCAGAATGCAGACATAGCAGAATTAAGAGAACGGAGCGCAGCAGTTATCCAACGGTGGTATACGGTCGACATTCTACGTGCTGGAGAGAATTGGGCTGAGTTAGAAGGGCGTGTCGAGCAGGTGGAGCAGAAAGTGAGGAGAGCTGCTCTGGCAAGGAGGCTGGATGACGATATGGTTTGAGTATGTCATCTGGTCTTAGTTGATGCGAAGAGTATAAACATCCGAATGTTTCGATGCCTAGGAAGAGGGCAGAGCCGCCTTTCTTGGAAACGGCGGAGAAGCGTCTCGCTGGCGATTGAAAACAACCATGATACAGTGACGATGCGCTGTGTGCGCAGGTCCCGTAATTCATCACAACTCGGCGTGCTCATAGGGCTGAATGAAAATTGCTTTTTGGGGGTATTTTGGGGTTTCTCTCCACCCCAAAACGTGGCGAAACGGCATGGCCGGAGGATGACCGTTCCGCGTCTCATCATGCGGATAATGGCCTCGTGCGCTTGGCTTGAGAATATGGCATTTCCACTTGTGGTCTGTACTCGAGGAAATCTTGGGAACCTCATGAGATCATTGTCAACCACATTGACATTTGTGTATCTTGTCGTCCAGGCTTCCCTGACGAATGAAGTTTAGTTTGGTCCTGAGCCTCAGAAAGTCTCACTGCCGAACCAAAATTACCAGTCTTATAGATGGATTCTGAATTAGAAAAGTACACATAAAAGAAATAAGTGATGAACTCCAAAGCTGTATGCTGATTTACGGAAGCAGGTAGGTAGACGCAGATGATGGAAGCAGACACAATTCACTCAAAACCCCCTCAGTTGGATTCCAAGACATCACTGAGTCCAATGAAGACCAACCCTGTGATCCTCTTCCAGAAGGTACAAGCAATGCAAACTTCTAGAACGGATGCATCCGAGCTCGAGGTCAAGGCGTGCGTCTATCCACGTGGTCCTGTACGGAGAAGCTGGAGGTGGATCCGGCGAACCTCCTCGTTTCCAAATAGCTTTTGGAGTTTTGGGGGATCTTCTAGGAAATGATCGATGACAACCAGTAGCTTTCCCGTTCACCGTTCACCTCGCCACAGCCAAAAGCTTTTTGCTGGCGTAACCCCTCGATAGAGATGCAGCAGCCACCCTCAATTTAGGAACAGAGCTTAAGCCACAGACAACGTGTGGGGAACACAGCCACGTGTGGCGAACCTTCTCCTCATTCTGAGTGGATCGGCCTCCACTGCATCCTCTCCCTGCCAGGTTTTGAACAGAATCTTGAGATCGACCCCGCATATGTGCTGTCGTAGGCACAGAGCCTGGACCATTCAAGATTCCCTGCTGCGGTCGATCCTTGAAGGACAGAAATTCATAAAATCTTGCCTCATCCTCACCCGTGTTGGATATAAATGACTGTGTGACCTTGAAACCAAGCCACGATCTTACGAACCCCTCAACTCCCGTGCCAACTCGCCACCAGCCACGATCACCCCCAGCTTTATCGCATTGCGCTGTGCCTCGGAAAGGGACGCAGGACGCATTATTCTTTCTCATTTGCATTGCTGGCAGGTTTTGTTTGCTTTCTCGTAGCACAGGAACGGAACCGCACTCGCTCATTGCGCTCATCTCCAGAATTTCTCACCGCCAATCACTGGATGACATTGGAGGGCCATCCCCGAGACTGATAAATTGGAAGAAACGACTCGATCTCGTTCACGGATAGAACCTCCTGCATCTGTTCACACCAGTTCAGCGGCGACATCAAATCAGCACGCACGTCTCATCCCCTCACTACAGTAGCAGGTGAGGTCCGTGGTCTTGCTAATAACCGTGGAACGGTGGGAGGCACACTGGAACTGGGCCCCCCTCTCCCTGGAAATTGAAACGCGTTGAGCCGGAGAATAATCAGTTGCGGGCAAGAGACTAACAGTTGGGTCAGGGGCAATCCGACTGGAGCCGACGCCACGAATTTCGCACGTTAAAGCAAAGCACAGCGCAGTGCAGGCACTTAGCGGAGAAAGCAGCGAGCGAGCTAGCTAGGAGTGAACAGGAAGGGAATCCAGGCCCAGGTACGAGCCGTACGATAGTAACGATAGGATACCTGTAGGTACGGAGGCGGAGGCTACCTACTACAGGAACCGCAACTCTAAGGAGACACCGCGTATTCGGCACCTTGTCGATAGGGGCACGCTCTCTCCTTTCTTCTTCCTCGCTCAAGTTTCCAAACACGCGTACTTCGTACAGCGCCTTGCCATCTGCCCAGCCCACCAAGACCGAGAAAAGCTAAGCAGCGCTCCAAAATCCATCCAATCTCGGCCGCCCTGCAAACCAAAACGGCGCTGCAGCAATTATCAACTGCACAGTGCCGCCCGGATCCTCAGTGCTTCTGCTTGCGCCTCCTTTCTGCAACTTTCTGCTCGCGCCTTAGCCACCTACAGTACCAGTTTGGCGCGCCACAGCTAGGAGCGTCTCCTGCTATCGTCTGGCACCTCTGCATCCTGCGTCTGCAACTGCAAAACGTCGACTTTCTCCCTTCTTGCGACACCCAGTCATTCATCTCGTCCCTTCCCACCACTGACCCTGGACCTGGACCCGCACTACTACTTGGATCCTTCCTACTTTCTCTTCCATTCAAACTTTCGCCCACTCGCAACGCCCGCGCCCCCTCCCCCCCCCGATTCTCGTCTACCCACATAACGTGTCTCGACGTCTCACATTCTCTCGTCTCCAATCCAATCCAACCCAGACCACGACACTCCTTCAACCCCAACTTTTTCCATCCTCTCCTTTGCTGGACAGGCTGTCAGCATCGTGGGCAGATCACGACCTCAGTTTCCTTCTCTTAATCACGACAACTCCGGATTTCTTCGTTGGGTTGGATCGCAACACCAGCCACATCCACTGCAGCTGAAACGCTTCACGACCGCACTTTACTTTCCACCAACTTGTGCTTTTCTTGTCTGCATACCCATACTCTACCGATCGATTGAGTCGACCTCGATATACATATCGATAGAAATAATATTCAGCTAATTTTTCGCACGAGGAACGAACGGTCTTATCGCCGATCTTCCCTATGCCATCTTACGGATCGCTGCACTCGCCATCTCTCCGCAAAATGAACGGCGGCATGGACGGCAAAGGGAGAAGAACTGGTGGGATGAGGTCGATGAGCATGGACAACATACTGGGTGATCCTTTTGCGCTGGCAACAATTTCCATTGCAACGGTATGTTGGAAACCCTTCTTTTGCTGTGCCGCAGCTCCAGATCTCCTTTGAGTTAACCTAACTGACTTCCAACAGCTCGCATGGTTCATCGCGTTTGTCGGATCAATTATTGCAACTGCTAAGGAGAAGTCAAATGACCAGTTTCCAAATTATGCATGGTTCGGTATTGCGTACATGCTCTGCGTTATTATTGGAGTTTTTGTGGTCATAGCATCCGATACTACACAAACATATCATGTAGCCATCGTTGGATACCTTGCTTGCGGCCTTGTATTGACGAGTTCGTCCGTCAATGCTACGATTTATTCGTCGAATGGTGCGAGAGAAGCAGCAGCAGCTGGTCATATCTTGCTTTCTATGGTTAATGTGGGTAATCTCTATATATATTGTTTTTTATGAACATGCTAACGTGGTCCAGATCGTATGGATCTTCTACTTTGGATCAACACCTTCAGCCGTACCCCGCGCCTACCTCGACTCTTTTGCTCTTCATAAAGATCATAGAACATCGCAAGGCGGACGAGGCATGACGGGCAATTATGGAAATGGACGACCAGACACATCGATCTCCTCCAACGTTCCCCCACAAATGTATACATCAGCCCAACTTGGGGGATTCGAGACCTCATCCCCAGTAGCAGCTTTCTCGGGAGACCGCAACTCGTCTCAACCTAGATTCGGTAACGGAGCAGCAACAGCAACAGCAGCACCACCACCAGCCAGCAGCAATCTTGCCACGAGTGGACCGATGAGCACCGAACCAACAGCAGGAGAAGTGGTAGCACCCACTGAGTACCCTTACCGAGCGAAGGCCATCTACTCTTATGAAGCCAACCCCGACGACGCAAATGAAATCTCCTTCTCCAAGCACGAAATACTAGAAGTGTCCGACGTGAGCGGGCGGTGGTGGCAAGCGAAGAAGGAGAATGGAGATACGGGAATCGCACCTTCGAATTACCTGATTTTGTTATAAGATTGCTTCTCATCAGTAAGGAAGGCTTGGATTTGGGACCGACACTTGACACTATTATTCCGATGGGATGGGGAACCATTTGCAAATGCGAATGGAATGAATACCTAGGGCTGGGAAATTGGGTCGTTTACGGAGTGGAGGAGTTATGTAATAAGTCAATGTGTCATGATTGGTTTTCTTTTGTTCTTCAACCCAACCCCCAAACAAGCTTCACTTCGTCGAAGTTTATACCCAGCACCACCGACTCGACCATCACCTTTCTCCGACCAACACTCTCTTGAATACACGGCGAAAAAGATATGGAGCTATGGGGGACAGCTAATGGAGAGGACCAGCTTTGCATAATTCTGGGCGTTGTGTTGTGTTGCTCCGATGCGATGGTGGAGATGGGCTGGAAAGTTGCTGGATGGGCCTCTCGTTCCTCTGTTCTATATTCGGAAAGAAACAATTGCTTCAGGCGTATAGGCAATGAAGAGATTTTTAAGACCTAAATACTCTCTTTGTCCTTGTCACATCTCTCTTCACTTCAATCCCTATTGCAGCTCCCCTTTCACACTCGCTTCTGGCACTTGACCGAGCCTTCTGACATCCATCCAATCTCGTATACGTGAATATTTATTCCAGTTGAATTCTTCTTTGATATACACAACTCCTCCTCAGCCCTCCTCTCACTTTTCATCTCGCAGCACACGGCCGCAAACACATGACATCACGGGGAACTGTAGCAAGTATATTACCCCACAATATCAACAAGTCTCGCTTTATCTAGTGACAAGGCTCTACTTCTAAAACACGCGGTCCGACTCCTGCCCGAATTTAGATTGTGGGGTTTGTATTTGGTGCTGGCGTTGAGTAATTGTTTAGTGGTGTAAGCTGATACAGGGTATGTGTTGTTGGATTGTTTAGTTTTCATCTTATAGTTTGGATTGTGGTTTATGTGAAGCGTGGGAAGCGCATTTGTGTAATGAGGTGAATTCGAAAACGGGGAGAAGGGATAAATTATGTCTGAGTTTTTCATAGCTTGATCGAGTTTAGTAAGCACGGGATTTTTGAGAAGTGAGAGCTTGTAGGATCTATCCTTTCTGAATTCATGACTGTCTTTCTGTTGACTGATGACCTACGAAGGGGTATGTGACTCTGTAACGCTCCGAATTCTCACCCACTATAATGAAAAACCAACGCATCCATCCATTGCAGCCCGAACTTTTAATGCATTCGCACATCTCGTCCTATCGAATCCTTGCTCACGCCGATCTTTTCACCGCTCGTGAGTGAAAAGGAAAAAAATAGGAAAGCACAACGCCACGCCTGGTCTTTAAACGCCTTTATCGCACCCAATACGCCCCAACAACTCCTTCCTGTCACTGTGGCCAGGCAAACTGACGCCTGTAGCACTGCTCGCGCTCTTCTTATATCGCGTCTTGCTGGCATTTGAGACTCTGGTTTTGAGGTTGATGGACTCGACCCCAACTTCTTCCTCGTAGGGAAGGAGTTGTTCCTCCTCCAAGACTTCGTGCTCATCTACCTCTTCCTCGCCTTCATCATCACTCCTCACGTCGTCCGCCTGTCCCCCCCTGAGTACTTTCACCGCAACCTGGACGATCAGCCAGAACCACAAGAGCGTGATGCACTGCAGGAACAGCAGCGCGCTCAAGAATCCCCACTTGATGTTATCATTCCAGCAGACGACGCCTTCGGGGTTGCGGAACGGTTCGAGTAGGTGCCAGAAGCGATCGGGGGCTTCGGAGGGCCCTTTAATGTTGCCATTCCGCCCACTGTAACAGCCGTAATTGATCGTCATGGGGATATCGTGGTATACAGACCAGCAGATCATCATATAGGTAACGTGGCGGGCAGCGATCCAGACGACCATAAAGACGCCGAAGATGATGTCGCAGATGGTGGTGAACCCGAGGTATTTGAGGCATTTGGCGAGCTTTCCAAGCATTAGTTTATGCTGTGGGCCAGGGAAGAATTTTACTTACTGGGAAAATGAGATCCACGACATCCATGATGCACAGAATTAGGTTAGCAACCTTGGTTTGGTGGTATCCGTAGCTCGTGAAGATCAAAAGCGTAGTGACAATATGGTGCGTGAGCATCTGCCAATGATCTTTTCTTCTCTTCTCGATGTTGATAACGAATATCTGCTGCAGCCAGAAGGCGTATTGGACCAGAATGTACCATTTCCGTACGCCAGAGATCTCTCGATTGGGCCAATTTGTCCACAGATTCTTGAAATTGAACACGTAGTCAGAGTTGACCATAATGTACTGCATCATTAGTTATCGACTTTCTACTTGGAGAGCTTTGTCTTACCATTCCCAAAGTCCAAAAGACCGAGTAGTAAATCAGAAGCCAGGCCTGCTCAGCAAACCTAGTCTGATCCCGCTCAGTCTTTGCCCCGGCCTTCTTCGCGAATGGCGTTAGAAGATAGTCCATGACGGCGGCACGAAGTCCTGTGAACACAACAATCCAGTACAAAACCATCCAAGCATCGTTCCAGCCTGCACAGTACTCGCCAGAGTTTGGGTTATAATAGGATAGCTCGAAGAACTTGCGGGTGTGTCGTCGAGCGCGGGGAAAGGATAAATGCGTGAGGAAAAGTAGCATAAGGAGGTTCACAGAGAGTCCTACAATTGCATTAGCCAATGCTTGCAATTGAGAACGTGAGGTCTCATCGTGCCAATCTGATGCTCCACGATCCATCCACAGATGAGCTCCAAAGGTCTATCATCCTTCCTTTTTGCTTTCCTATCTATAACGACTGTTCGTGCTGGATATGCCTGTGAAAGACTCTCATTGAGCTTCTTTTCCAATCCATTCGTATGCTCGTCGTTTTGCTCAATCCATTCGTGCGCTGCCGACACCTTCTCGTTCTGAATGGCTGCGACGGCAGACGGGTTACTCATGGCGTCTTCGGTGGGCAAATGCTGCTGCAAGTGAAAACGAGCGGGCCAATTGAGGGCAGATGGCGCTCAACGGTCTTTGATCGGCCTAGGAGAAGTCTGTCATGAATTCTAGGAAATAAATATGGAAATCAGGAGAACGAATGTCGATGTTGAGAGGTCTGGGGCTTGTCGCCTTTACTTGTTGGAGCAAGCGGTGTAGAGCCGAAGTTTATGGTTCTGCGACTTCGAGGCCCTCGCTTTTGTTTCGCAGAAGATGGTCTGATCAGCGCCAATTTCGGCATCAGGTGGTAAAGTAAATCATGCGTCGGAAACATGCATCTAGGCCAACAAGAAGAAGCAAGAGATTTTATTTTGTACGGTACTTTGCTGCCGAATTCGTTCTCAACACAAAAGTACTGCCAAATCAAGCCGTCAGCCCCTGACGCTTGTACTGTACCTTAAAGCTTAGATAATCCGCTTGTACCCGGGCTTCCCTGCTAAGCATCTGTAGCCGCCAGATCCTGTCTCTGATGTCCGGCCCAGACACACTTTGCTAAAACAATACCATCAGGAGTGGGAAGACAATAGGAAATTATCTCAGCAGTCGTAAATGACTCTGAAGAATCTCAGAATTGAAAGGCGTATTGCCAAAGAGTGAAGTGCTGGGAACCGGACGCCGCTCCGCTCTGCAGCAACAAATAGGAGTCGTTCACTGAGCCACGAGCACGAGTTTGCGAAACCATCCGAAGGGATGTTGGAAGTGCTTGGTCACGAGTGATAGATACAATCGCTGTCTGATAGCAAAGAGAGCAGTGGCTAGAGTGAGTACCTCGAGCACAGCTCTAAACATAGAGAGAGAAAGGCCCTTTCCATTTCTGTTCACGAAAGCAGCGTAGCCTACTAAACAGTGAAGCCAAGATCCAATGCCTTCAGGACCACGTCATTTTCTTTCCCTAACCGTTAACGCCAAACGTTCCGTCCCTGAATGGGAACGTGTAGGTGATGCACTACCAAATCTTCTCAGAGCTTCTCGCCACTCTGCCACCCTACCACACAATCCCCATTTCTCTAGTTATTCTGCTGGCTGTTGAGAATTCGAAGAATGGCGAGGAAGAGATTGATGATATCAAGATATAGGCTGATAGCAGCTGCGATTTCCTCCTCAACGTGATAGTGTCTCATAATGAGCTGAGTATCCACAAGGATGTATCCAGAGAAAATTAAAGCAGCAAGGCCGCCATAGATGAGCTCGGTTGTGCTGGTGTGCGGGAAAAACGCAGCGACGAAGCCGAACAAGATCAACGCCCACAGTCCTCCAAACAGATACGGCATCCACGAGGTGAAATCATACTTGGTTTGGCATGCGAAGAGTGTGAGCCCCACAAAGATACCCGCTGTGAGGAGAACCGCTTGCAGGACAATCCTACTGTCGAAGAACGATACGATAACGGATACTGAGTACGCTTCAAGTCCAGTAAAGCCGGCCAAGAAGAAAAGGTTCATAGGATAGGATTTTCTCTTCCAGTAAGTCAACAGCATGAATCCGATGGCACCGAAAAGCTAGAGCAAGGTCAGTGGGCTGCAAATGCATGTTCATCTTGGTGGACATACCGAAACCCACATCATCGATGGGTGGCTCTGAATCCATTCCTTGTAGTCAGAGCTCCAGAAAGAAACGGAGCTCAACACCGCGGTAGCAATCAGTTGAACAGATCTTGAGTATGATTTAGCATGCGCGCAATATGATGAGGGGGGGGGGATACTCACAGAATAGCATAAACCTTTCTTACGAACGCCATCCGAATGTCGATGGTGGCCTCTGCAACGGAGCCTCCAAACTACCAGAACATTAGAAC
Source organism: Hyaloscypha hepaticicola (assembly GCA_002865625.1). Taxonomy (NCBI): domain Eukaryota; kingdom Fungi; phylum Ascomycota; class Leotiomycetes; order Helotiales; family Hyaloscyphaceae; genus Hyaloscypha; species Hyaloscypha hepaticicola. Next base: position 264,047 of record KZ613524.1, read on the forward strand.
TCTCTTAACACAACCAAGCCAAATGATCCTACCTTGAAGTCATCGGGTATATTATCTTCACTACTTCTTGGGCCTCCAAGAAGAGCAGCTTGGTCGGTAGATGAAGACGGCTCGTCAACGTACGAGGGCGGGGCTTGCGAGTAGTGAGCCGTGTCGAGAGAGTCCCGCTGAGGGGCGGCCGAGTACTTTGCGTTTGCAGCCATCATGTCAAGGCACAAATTTTGTAGTCGTAAAGATGCAGGATGTTGTCGAGTTCGAAAGTTATGATGAACCTGATGATGATTGAGTTTGGTTTGTTCCAGGCGAAGGTGCAACGACTTCGGAAGCTGGGGCCGCTGGACTACCTAGTGTGGCGCGGGGTGTTGGCGCTAAGAACGCCTCCAGAATGTTCTTGAACAGTGCGGTTGAGTTGGAGACCGCCTTTCGTGAATAGATCCTTTGTAGAGGGTTGGGAATGAAATACTAACCTGATAATTATGAATGGTTGAAGCAAACTTGGGAGGAACCTATAGTATGAAGTTCACCTGATGCCTCGGCTACTCATGTCTCGCCATAAATACAACCCTAGAGCTGGAAAAGTCATTCGAACTGTCACTCTCTCAAGAGCAGGTCACAAGATGACAATCTACTAGGTAGGTTAGGTACGTACAGGGTAACAACAGTCATCACTTATTTAGGTAGATACAGCTCAATACACCATATCTAGACTACTCGACAGCTTGAGATTATTGTTGGGGTACAGGCACAAAGGAACCTTGAACTTCATTCTACTCGTGCTTCTATCATGGGTAGGATGAAGAAATGAAATATTTGAGTTGGACATTAGAAATTGATAAGAAAACACGTGATTAGCTTTTCAGAGCCAGAATGGTTCTTGCAAATGCCGTCAACGACCCGCAAAAAGAAACCCCAGCTCCGGATATCCCTGTCGACAAGGCAACTTGCAATCGAAAAAAGGCCAGTCTGTAGCCAAGCTTTGTCCTCGAAAGGTGCGATCCACAAAACACAGATTCAAGCCCACTCCTTACTCCTCTGGGTTCGCCCCGCCGCCATTAGTGGCTTCCAGGTGCGCGCTTTGCTCTCGGTGCATTCTAGCTTCGATTTCCTTGAGCTGACTCTCACGAGCCAAGAGTTCTTGCCTCTTTTCGTTAATCTCCCTTTGGACCTTGACTTCGATTTCTCGGAGCTTCTCTTCCTCGCGTCTGAGCTGCTCTTCCTTGAGACGAACAGACTGAGATGCCAGATCCTCAGGGTTCATGGAGGAATCACTGTAATTTGAATTAGCTCTTAGACCTCAGGGAAAGTAGAAGGAGACTTACGCTCCAGCGCCACCCTCAACACTCTTGCTGAGCTTCTCGGTACGGTAGTTTTCATAAAGGAAATCGTGTGTGATCTCTTTCAGATCCGCCAGATGGCTGTGCAACAGTGCACTTCGAATAGCCAAGAAATCCGAGTGTCTGGGGTTGTCCACCTCCACAACACCCCACGGATATTGTCTGGCCCGGACCTTGCGACCGCCAATCTCAACGACCTCCTCAGAGCCAACAATTGCAAAAGGCATCAAACCACGAAGTTCAGCATTCTCTTCAACAGTGTCCTCATCATCCTCTTCAATGTCGTATGGAAAGTTGTAGACTGGAATTCGATAGTGTTCAATATCCTCCATAACGAGCTTCTTTGATTCAGCAAGCTCGGCGGGTGTCAGAGAGTCAGCCTTGCCAATAACAGGAATAACATTGACACGTGGTGACAAGCGCTTCATGAGTTCGATGTCCAACTCGCGGAGACTTGAAACTTGTAAGCAGGAGCTAGATCGGAGTCAGAAGCAGTCCTTACCCATGGCCGGTGGGAGTGATGAAGTAGAGCAGCGCATGAACTCGATTGTCGCGGAAGCGGGGGTTACGCTTGATACGGGACTCCTCTGCGAGAATATCGTCGTACTGTCGCTCAAGATAGCCAACAATCTCACCGAAGCTTTCTACTGGTCAGCAATTTTGCCGGTGGATGCTCATTCTTCTTTATATCTCCTACCTTGCCTCGTTATCAATCTGGTCTCCGAAGCCCGGTGTATCGACGATAGTCAGAGAGATGCGGGTTCCTTCTTCATCCAATTCCAATTCTGCAGTGTATCAGCATGTGCATAGCCTTGTGTATCGAAGGATCTGCCTGCGTACCAACGGTGATGGGCTTGATTCTGACACCTTCCTCAATATGGGCATTCGTCGCATCATCAGCATCCTTTGCTTGGAGGACCTTCTTTCCACATAGAGTGTTCACAAATGTGGTTCGGCCTGAGATGATGTGTCAATGGTCATGGTAAAGCCTCTCCCAAAATTTGTCTGACATACCTGTGCCCGAGGCACCACAAACCATTAAGCAGAACTGGATACCCTTCTTGACATTCTTCTTTCTGCGGATCTTAATCTGTAAGAGCTATGGTCAGTATTGGCACATAAACATGTCGATGTGCAAGAGATCAAACCCCAGCATGGTACTACCAGGTAACGCTGGGTCAGAAAGGTCAAAAGGGGGTGACGACGACCGCCCGAGGAATCAACATACTGCGCTCAATGGAGAAGACATGATGGCGACGGTTGCTTGAGTAGCTGTTCCAGGCGTCAACTCAGAGTGTAATGACTTCGGGAGTGGTAAGATGACAAAGGGTGGTGGTGTTTTGTTCGAAAATTGAGAGTTGCGGTCGAAGGTCGTTCCTCTCAGGGGAATTGGGAAATTTGGCGAGCTACCGCGCTGGAAGGAAACATGGGGTTCAGGTTTGTGCTAGGCTCAATTAAGACAGCAGTTGTCGGGCAGGGGACGAGAGGGGGCAAGGCTTTGATCACGGATCTGAAATTTGGTCAGACCTGGTAGTATATTGCCCGCAGGCTTTGCTTTTCAATAGTATTTAATTTTCCCTACATTTGAGAGTTGTTAAGAGTGAGGTGATAGTATCTTCTCGCCCTCGACGAGGCAGACAGACGGAAAGGAGAATATATGCCAGACCCACTTAAGTTTAGCGTGCCCAAGGCGGTCAGGATCTCTGCCGCTCCGCTGCACCTGCCTTGTCTTGCCTTGGCCAAGTGCGCCGCCATGCATCTTTGGTCTTGATGCTGTCACGACTTCGGTGTCTCTTGACCAGCAGTTTCTGACTCGATTACACCAATATGCGCAAACTCAACAGTACCTAGAGTACCTGGATACCTACAAATACTGATCGTGCAGCTCCTCGCAAGGCTTGCAGCAATCATGAACACCAGACCCGTTATCGAGACCTCCAGCAATCCAGTAGCCTTGTCAGCCTCCTTCAACCAAGACGCCAGTTGCTTCGCTGTTGGGCTCGATACAGGCTTCTGCAGTTCGTATCCGATCCACAAGCTCTCTTTTTAGCAAATACCAACCTCTCTTCTAGTATTTAATTCGGAACCATGCCAATTACGCGTATCTCGAGGTGAATACCCCGCCGTCTACGAGCTTACACATGCTGAATTTCATAGATTTCAACGCTGGAATAGGGGCTGTACAGATGCTCGGGAAAGCCAACTTTATTGCTCTTGTTGGAGGGGGCAAGCAGCCGAAGTTCCCTCAGAACAAGGTCAGCTACCGCAGAAATTTTGAAGGAAGCTTCGCTCACAACTCGTTTAGGTCATCATTTGGGATGATGCGAAGCAGAAAGTTGCGATACAGTTGCCAGTCCTCACAACCGTTCGTGGTGTACGATTATCGAGAACACACATTGCCATAGCCCTCCAAAACAGTGTCCGCGTATACAAATTTCAAAGCCCTCCGGAACTATGGGCCGTATTTGAAACCGCCGATAATCCCCTGGGGCTCTGTTGCTTGACAGCAAAGACACTTGTGTTTCCTGGAAGAACGCCGGGACAGGTTCAGCTAGTCGAGTTGGTCACTGGAAATGTTAGCATTATCCCAGCACACAGCTCTTCCCTTCGAGCTATCGATATCAGCCGTGATGGGGATATCTTAGCTACTGCAAGCGATACAGTAAGTAAATTCCTGCTCAGTTACGGGTTTGCTGCTAAAGCAAAATCTAGGGAACCTTAGTGCGAGTCTTTGCAACAAGCAACTGTGCAAAAATTGCTGAATTAAGACGGGGGGTCGACCACGCTACAGTATACTCCCTAGCCATCGCTCCTTCTGGTCAACTTATCGCCGTTACATCCGACAAATCTACTCTACATATATTTGATGTTCCTCATCCAACTAAGCCTCCACGATCTGCTACTGGAAATGGCAGCCAACGGTTTACGTCGATGGGTGGAGGAGGAGGAAGTCCTGTTATGAGTGATGCGGACGCAAGCCAGAAATGGGGTATCCTCGGACGAATTCCCCTACTACCCAGAGTCTTCTCAGACATATACTCATTTGCTTCCGCTCATTTTGAAATCGGTGATGAAGCCCTTTATGGAAGCTCCACGCCCCTGAATGGTGAAGCAATATTCCGCCCCCCTAAAGGTATCATTGGTTGGACCAGCGACCATAGTTTGGTAGTAATTGGAGCTGGGAGAGATGGCAGATGGGAGAAATTCATCATCGCCGAGGGTGAAGATGGGAGACGGTATTGTGTGAGGGATGGGTGGAAGAGGTATCTGGGTGTCAGTTGATTCTCTTGTTCGATTGATCGATGCTATTTAGCGCGGCGTACGGGGACCCTTATTATGATGTTGGATTCTAGCATCGGAGCACAGACTAGATGCATAGAGTATGGCGAATCTCTTACAAGACTTCATAGATTCTACACTTGAGAGTCTGCAAAGACAAGGCAAGCAGCTCTTTAAGAATTTCTCCTTGAATGACGACGGTAGTTGTCTCGGGAGTCGTCTCGTCTCCTGGGACTCCTCGTCCTAGGTTTGTATTCATCTGCTCTATCGTCTGCATCGGGTCGCCTTCGTCGAGAACTTAATACATCGTCCGCAGGTGGCAGAGCCTCTCGAGATCGTGATCTTCTTCTTTCCCACCTTTCCTTCCGATGGCTAGAATATCGACTTCTCTCGACTTCTTCATCGTCTTTCTCCTCCTTTTCTCGCCGTGACCTATGGTGATGGCGGTGCTTATGAGACTTCTCGGGCTTTCTCCCGTCCTTCAATTTCGCCAATGCCAGTGCCACTTCTTCCTTCTTTTCTTGAACCAAGAACGCCTTCATTGGATCTTCCTCGTCATGATCTTGGATCAACTTGGCCAACTCTTGCTCTTCCTTCAGCATCGGCCTTTCATCTTCGCTCTCGCTAGTCCTTCGCCTTTTCCGACTGCCCTGGCCATCATCGTCCTCAATCAGCTTTGACTCCTCAGTCAAGTCAACGCCTTCGTCTGGCTGGTCGTCTTTCTTCTTATATCTTGTATGGTCGACTTTCAATGTTCTTCCCATGATCACTGTACCACCTAAATTGTCTACAGCTAAATCCGTGCTTCGCTGATCCTCATATTTTAGGAAAGCAAAGCCTCGAGATTTGCCAGTCTCCTTGTCACGGATAAGATTGATGTAGGTAGGCTCCCCAAACTGTGAGAATATCGTAATTACGTCGCCCTCGGAGAGCTCGAAGGGGAGGCCGCCAATGTAAATGTAGGCAGTGTCACGGTAGTCTGCATGCCATGATGCTTCTGTTGAGCTACACAATATTGTTAGGAAGCTTTAAAGTCTAAGAGGGGTCTCTCTCACACTCCGTTCTCAAGCTCACGCTTGTTCAGCTCCTGGATTGCCCGTATGCTGTTCATTTGGCCTTTTGTTGCAGGAAGTTTTAGTTCTGCCGTCAGAAACGAGGCTGTCAAAAAAATCCCCGAGCCGCCTCGCGTGTGCCTCAAACGCGTTCACAACTTTATGAACGGTCAATACCGAAGTCGCAATTGGATCCAACCACCTGCGATACTGTATCCAGTCGCACATTTCCACAGATGAATGGGGAATCGCTCGATCAGCGCTTAGAACTGCGGTAGCAACGGCCGAGAAATCAGCCTTCGCATTCCTCAATTGAGCCTCACCTGCGACGAATCCAATGCAACCATGGCTTCCTCTAACGACAGAACGTCCACACACACGCAAATTTCGGCTTCCAGTGACCATGATAGACCGAAGAGCGCGGATGCGAAGAAAGACATGTGGTCTTCCATGTTAGACAGTGTTGCGAGTGGAAAGAGGCTACCAGAGAAGAATATCCTCGTTTTAGGTCCGTCTGTTTGCTCCGAGACCTTGGGTTGCAACTTTTGACTTCTATATAGGAGGGACGACTGAATCTCAGAGGGAATTCCTCGAGGGACTTTCTGCGGAGGATTCAAAGAGGAATCAGGACCGGCAGAGGAAGCAGCCGCCAATAGCAAATAACTTTGCGTTGGGCTACACATATCACGATGTTCTAGACGCAGACCATGAAGGTATGGACTAATCCAACAAGCTCAGAAGCCGAGTCTATGCTGATACCGAGAAGATATCCTCGCACGCCTCTCCCTATACCTTCTTGCCGACCCTTCTCCGTCCTTCACTCCTCTTCTACAACCCCTTTTAACACCACAAACAATTCCCAATACACTCATCGTTGTGCTACTGGATTGGTCACAACCATGGTTCTGGCTAAGACAACTGCGAGATTGGATACGGCTACTTAGAACTCTTCTTGTCTCGCTGGATGAGGACTGCAAGGAGAAGATGGAAGAAGTCATGATTGGCTGGCGAGACAGAGGACGTGGGGGAATTAATCTTGACGGAGGGGGGATCAGCAGCACAGCTGAGAGCGATGTTAGCTTGCCCCTGGGACCAGGTGAATGGGAGGAGGCATTGGGCCTTCCCCTATGTATAGTCTGTCAGAATGTGGGAATCCTTCAATAGTGAATCTGCAAACTCAAGACTAACTTTATGACAGTCAGACCGAATTGAGGCGCTGGAGAAGGATAGGGCATGGAAAGAGGAAGAGTTCGATACAGTACTGCAATACCTACGCACCATATTGCTGAAGCGTATGTTCATCCTCAAAAATTGGTTGAGCTGGCTAATCAAACTACTCAGATGGTGCATCACTTATATACACAATTCCCTCAGTTCCAAGTCCATTACAGAGCCTCATACACTCTTCTCTCGGAATTCACTCTCTTTTGAAACGCCAACCACTCAAACATAATGTCATTGACCGAGACAAGGTTGTTGTTCCGCCAAATTGGGACTCTTGGGGCAAAATCAGAGTTCTCCGAGAAGGCTTCGATGTTGAAGCCATCAACAAAGGATGGTCACTGGATATTGAGGAATCATACCATCCAATATCCAGCGGCGATGTACATGCAAATGGCACAAATAGTCACACCGAAGACGCAACACCCAAGGTGCCGGGGGGTGCAACAGAATCGTATGAAGAACTGGTCCGTGACCCTAGTCTTGACGCCCTTCAAGCTGCATCTGCCGAAAGCAACGGATTAAAACTCGAAGTATCCAGCACCGATGCTCAGACCTTCCTCGGCACCCAACTCGCAGCTCTAGACAAGCTTAGACAAGGCGCTGAGCCATCAGGGATGGACAGCAGTCGGCTGGTTCGTGGCCCTGGAGCCAGTCTTGAAGGGGAAGAGAGTCTCGGTAATGAGGCACGAGTGAATGAGCATATTGGTCCTGTGCAGTTCAACATGGGTGGAATTCAAGTCGATGCTGACGATATGTTGCAACGACTAAAGGTCAAGACTAACGCTCTTGCCCTTGGTGAAACTGTTACTGACGAAAACAGGACCGCCAAAGCTACCAGACTCCTGAGCCTACTACTCCTAGCACAACCATTCCCGATGGCAAAACACAAAACGAGACCTTAGCCAATTTCTTCGCCGGCCTAGTCAACCGTGGAAGTGCAGCTAACAGTCCAAGACCTGCCCGTTCATAGCGTCTCCACTTCTAATCGAAGTACTTTAGAAGGTACTAAATTGTGATTCTACCTACAATAGATCTTATCTTGCCTGGGGAGCTAATCTGAGGCACATGTGGATTTTATGGATGCTAGAGTGCGATTTTGGTTGGGGATTGAAACGGAAGGGATTACTTGCTGGCCTATGGACTTGAAGGAGTGGTTTGTACAAAGTGCAGTGGGACATTGGAGAGGCTTTTACAAGCAAGCAAACATCGCAACATGATACCCAGCGGCTTGGTGTATATATAGCTCCTTTCTTGATAGGGAATTTATGGGATGTGAAGCAAATACTGGGCACGCTCCAATTCATAGCCTTTTTCAATGGTTACTCGGTGTGGAGGAGCGGTTTGGGTGAGCGGTTTGGATGAGGGAAATCAACTAATCTTGTAGAACAAGTTCAGTATCATTGTGATTCAGGTCTCAATACTGAGTACAACAGAAGGTACGAGAGAAAAATGTCCTTTATTGGCCCCCGTGAGATGTACTGTACACCAAAAAGACAAAGGAAAACAGTCCGAATTGCTTGCAACCACATATCCTGGCCTGCCGTCATTACCCCATAGCTTATCCGCGTGTGGTTTCAGTGACGGCCCCTTGCTACAACGCCAATAATTCAACCCTTGTTTCCCAACCAATAGTCTCGATTTATTTAGAAGCCTTCTCGACGATCACAACGTCCTCGTAAACGGGAGGAGGACCTTGGTGCTCCAAGAAACCCTTGGTCTCATCCATGCCATCTTCAACGGCAGCCTCTTCTTTCTGGACTCTGATGTATTGTTGTCTGGGGGTGTTGCGGCGGAAGAGAACACGCCAAACAAAGATAGCAATGTGGCCGACGACCATTCCCAAAAGGCTGGCGGTGATTCCGACCATAACACCGATGAGGACTGGAATAACCACATGCATGACGATACCCTTGAGGAAGCGTGTGAGACCACCATGTCTGTGGTGATGGCGGTATGGGCGATGAGGTCCATTTAGATGATTTCCGTGGGGGTGATGGTGATCGTGGTGAGGACGGTCGTGGTGACCTGAGGACCTGTGTGGGGCTGGAACAACTTGAAGAGCTGGGTGCGCCTTGGAGCCACATCCCTTTAATTTGGAAAGCTTGCCCGCAACAATAGCTCTCCATTTGCACAGAATGGTAGAGCATTCCTGTTCATCTGGCTTAGATGGTCGAGTAGTCGGTTCGCTGATCACGGCGTCGCCAATCATCAACTTATGGCTGGGTGTCTCGAGCAACTTAATCTCCACGGTGGGCATCGATGGAAGATATAAACCTGCAACTTCGATGATATCAATGTGGATAGACACGAGATCAAGCTGGCCTTCATTGGTGATAGGTCGCTCGACACTGATTGCGTATCCCAACTTCGGTGTTGATGAGTATTCCCAGGTATTACCAGTGGTCTTGATCATCTGGGCAGCGGTGAGAGGTTCCATGAAGTTCTCCGCGCTAGGATTTATGGGGTAGATCTGTAAATTGTTCAAGTACAGTCGGTCGATTTCGTCGTGGACAAGTCTGAAATCAAGTTTGAGGACGCTGTCGACTTGAGTAGAGTGCATCTTGTCACCGATATCATTGGCAACAGGGCATCCAGGACAGTCGATTTCCATAATACGTCCATCGACGGCGACAGCATCTTCGAAAGGTAGGGTTTTGATAATGTCTGTATCGGCGGCTGAGATCGAGGGAGGCAGGAGGAAGGCGTCTGTAACAGCAAGGGCTGCCACGACTCCTAGCTGAGAGAAGCGCATGATCGTAGGTATGTTGAGTCGACACCCGTTTGTAGGTAGAATGGTTTATGTTGTTCGATAGAATTGTAATGCTTCAAAGATGAAGACCGGCTTCGTTGTCGTAACCTCGTGGCGACAGAGGAGGTGAGGTGATCCAAAACCGCCTAGTCTATATTGGGTGATGAGGGGGGCTGTGCTGACAAGCGAGGTACTGCTGGCTGAGAGCACCATAAGCGCAAATCGCGGGGTTTTTAAATGCCGTGTTTAAAGAAGCTTTCTTATTATTCCTTTCTGTACCCAAAGCAGTGGGGTGTGAATAACCAGATGGCTTTGGTGTTTAATTCTAGCTCCAGAATCATGTTCTATAAATTTGAAAATTCCTAGAGACTGGAGGATGCCGTATGCAGCTTCAAAGGTCATGTAAATCCTTAGCAGGTCAACCCTTCTTCAAGCCACCCCCAAATCTGTGGGGGACGTCCAATTCCCTATCATGGTTATTTTATGCCTTAGAAATGGGTCCTTTTCTATGTCGTAAGTTGATGAACTATGGCTCCATATATTGTTGAGTTTTGGCAGGACCCTTCAGGTCAAGGATCTGCAGCAAAACGTCATCCCGCAAACTACTCAAGAGTGGAAAGCAGCACAGCTAAAACTTATCGGAGAAAGGACCACAACACACGAGGAATAACTCTTTCCTCAACTTCAAAGCCAACCTTTAATGAAAATTTGGCTGTCTCTCTCTTTTATACAGTCAGGTTTCTTTACTGTGCTCTAGGGGACTTTCAATCGAGCTTGTCCCTCCAATTGTTCTTCTAGCAGTTTGTTTTCCGAAGCTCTTCTAACACACTCGTCATGTTTCGAACACAATTGCTCCGACAAGCAGCTCGAGTTGCGAGAACTTCCTCGGAGCTAGTTTCTGCCAGATCAGGACCAGCAGTATGTCCGCAAAGGCTGATTCATAGTACTACTCCGCTCCGACGTGATGAAAAGAAGAACGAGGACCATGAGGGGTCATTCGCCCGAACCGATTCATCCGTGCAGGTTGAATATCCAGAGGAAGGTGACCTACCATCAAGTGCTCCTGTACAAGGCAGAGGAGGTCTACATTTCAAGCGAACTCTAGCATCTTTCTCTCTCGAAGGGCGTGTTGGGGTGGTGACAGGCGGTGCCCGTGGGCTTGGGTTGGTTATGTCTCAAGCAATGGTTATTAGCGGAGCAGACGTCGCGATTGTGGATCTGAATAGTACGTTTGAAAAGCTTCCTGGACATGAGGTTTACTGACCAGCACAGAGGAGGAAGCGGAAAAGCAAGCTGAGGGGCTTGTTGCCTCGTTTGCGAGGGAAAATCCGGGAGCTGAAAGGTACGATGCCCTTCGCTGTCAGCCCAACCGAGCTTAGCAATTCATAGGACTCCCAAGGTTACGGCACATTATGCTGATGTCTCATCACAAGAATCCGTCGAAGCCGCTGTCGCCGAAATTATCGAGCAACACGGAAAGATTGACAATCTAGTTACATCAGCGGGATTTACAGAGAATTTCGAAGCAATCAACTATCCAATTGAACGAGTACGAAAGCTCTGGGGAGTCAACGTGGACGGAACATACCTGTTTGCAATTGCAGTCGCCAAACATCTCATGGAGCGAAAAGCTCCGGGGAGCATGGTCTTCATTGGCAGCATGTCAGGAGCTATTGTCAATGTGCCACAACCGCAAGCACCCTACAATGCTGCTAAAGCGGCTGTACGACATCTGGCTTCCAGTTTGGCCGTTGAATGGGCCCATGCTGGAATCAGAGTGAACTGTATTTCGCCAGGTTATATGCTGACGGCGCTGTAAGACTATTTGTTCATATGCTTGGGTCTTGGCTAATGGATATCTAGAACAAAAAAGATCTTGGATGACAACCCAGACTTGATGAAACAATGGACTTCTCTCATTCCCCAAGGTAAAATGGGTCAGCCAGAAGATCTCATGGGTGCTGTGACGTTCTTGTCATCGGACGCATCGTCCTACGTTACAGGTCAGCACCTTCTACTTCCCCCACATCCATATATCTTCAGCCCAGTCATCCTCTGCTCTCTTGTATTGAGTATTGCGCTAACAATTTTCGAGCAGGTGCTGATTTGCGTGTGGATGGAGGCTACACAATCACGTAATTGCTTATTGCATTAATGATTTGCGGTGAAAAGTAAGTCTGCAAAAATTGGGAGAGCGGCTAGAATTGGGATTCTACAAGGATGGCATACTAGCATTTTCAAAGACGCGCTTAACTTTACATTTGAGAATTCTGAATGACTAGCCAAAGTATACTCCATGAAAGCTCCCTTTTGAGTATTCAGTTCGTTTAAAAAAGGGGTCAGGTTAGCTAGGCGAGCCGCCTCTGAGTTCAGAAGCCCCTCAATAAACCACCATCACTGGTAACCCGCTGCCCCTGTATTAAATTCAAATCAAGATTAATGTGCCAACACAGTGATATTCAACCCATCAAGATTACTAATATTTTGTGTGGTAATACCAAGTCTTGGACCAAGGGCGCTCCACCCGGTCACAATCGGCCTCTCTTGGACTACGTACATTCCAGGAAAAGATGTCCAGTAATATCGCCTGGCTTCTTTCCCCTCCTGCCCTAAAAGAAGCGGCTCCCCCCGAAGGTGATAGATAAGATCGATCGAATCCCGAAGACAGTTTCCAGTGGGTCGTGCCGCCCCTTGCAGGGGAAAACGTGGGGGAGGGGTCCAGGCAGTGGGGGTTTGGGGGCAGCATCTTGAGCAAATGTTATAAAAACAATGCAGGCAATTGGCTGAAGCCATCATCAGATGATCGCTTTGCGTGCTCTTTGCTCATAATGCGGCTCATATGATGGGGGCAGGGATGGAAGATGCAGAGCCGAGCCGAGCCTGTCACGATTTGGCGTTGGTAATGCATAATGGGGAGCAAGGCTTGGGAGGGTTGTGCATTTTTGGTTTCGAAGAGCAAATGATACACGTTGCTTTGGTCCGGACCAGGTCTCTGGAGCCCCAATGATGCTCCCTTTGTGCCACTGATGCAGAGGTGCCTCGCTCGCATCCCCAATGTCACTCTGGCCGGTTATATCTTGGATTGTCGAGCGTCACACGACGCGTGGGAGACGGCTCAAACGGCGGCTGGTCAGCAGTCGCAAGAGCCAGAGAGCTTCAGGCTCGGAAGGCATTCCGATATGAGGGAGAAATCCAGGAGCTTGAAGCATCTGCCACGGAGCCTGGGCAATCCAATCTTTGTTGCTGCCCGAGGGGATTGCTGTGTTAGCAGACCTGGCTTGTGACCAGATCTAAACGGTGCCTAGCGGTACTTCGTACACAACGGCCTTTGGTTCGATATTCAGGAGCGGTGAGGGTATTGGGGGGACTTAACTTTGAATCCGATCAAATTGTGGGCAAGGCAGAACTCCTAGCATCGGCAAAAGCTGCATCATGCAAGCCCGTTTCCACCAGGCTAACGTCGCTCTTATTATTCGTTCCCTCTAACTTGAGAAGAGGCAACTTAGAAGACATACAGGCGGTCGGGCTAGGAGCAAAGGAAGACAAAATCAGACCTGTTCACTGCCGCGCCATTGAGTGCTTTCTGGGGAGCAGGAAGGATCTTTTCGGGAAACAGGGGCAAGTCAAGCAGCGGTGCTCATAGCTCCAGTACATAGTTGGCATCTCTTGGAGCCGGCGCAGTCAGGGTTATTATTCAACTCTAGGCTGTGCTGCTACTACGTATTATTGCCGCGCTCAACTCAACTCCTCTACAGTAACAACACATGCCCAGCCCCGCCCCCGGCAATTCGAAACACGCTCTCACCCGTTACGGTTACCGTAAGCAGCAATTTCCATGATCATAGGGTGCCAATTTTCGACTTTACCCCATGAACTAGCTATCCTCTTAAGCGGTCGTCGGCACGCTGCCCATGTTCATGCCCATGCCCACGCCTCGCTCACGCTTGTCTCCCTCCGCTTGGATCGTGGCCCGCAGGCGAGACAAAACAGGAGCGCTACAATTCCGAGGTCAAGGGGTCGGGGACGAGGGTCGTAGTTGTCCTGTACAGTAGGACCCAGGGCCCAGGGTCCCGCTCGTCATTGAGCCGAGCTTGGAGCTTGGAGCTTCTCAGCTTGCAGCTTGCAGCTTCGGGGAGTCTTGAAACCTGGAACGCTCTTTACCGCCGGCCGCACCGCATCGCGAATACCATGTAGGTAGACACGGTAGGTAGGTAGGTAGGTAGGGATAGCTAAGGTAAGATAAGGCAAGGAAGGTACTTCGAAAAGTAAGGTAAGGTAAGGTACCTACCTTCTTCCATCACCTCCTTACTCGTTAAACCCGTGACCTGCCACTCACTGCCCACACTGCCACACTGCTGCAGCTCTCTGCTGGCTGTTCACCTCTTTGCCCCCAATTGCCACGGCTAAGGCCAACAGCCACGGCCACTCATCTTTGCGCGTGCTCGTCACCTGGCCATGCCTCTTTTGCCCTCTGCGTCTCCTCCAGTCTGTCACTGTCAACTCACCACTCCCGAGTAAGCTTGGTACCGTCGCGCTCCCCTGCCCGGTCCCGGTCCCTTGCGCTTCCAGCATCTGCTCAATGTGCTCATCCCATTAGGTACAACTCACCCAATCAATAACTAATTGTCGGGAGCTCCAGGCGTGCACCATCCGCCAGCCAGACCCGCATGGAACTTATTACAGTAACTCTTTCCTCCTCTTTGTCCCACCATGTACTGTACCACCTAGCGATATTTTGCCTGCCAGCAAGAGTTTCGACTCCTGCCTTCCCTCAGTTGCCGAACCTTGTTCCCGAACGCTGGTTGTTCTGGATGCCGGATCCAGAGATATACTGAATCGAGTCCAGTTGCAATTCGCTCTTCGGAAAGCACTTCACACTCAAACCCGAGTCGTACTTGAAAGCCCTGATCTTCTTATATCACTAGTAAAGGGCTGTGGGCCGAAGCGTTGATGCAAAGCCGATGCCCCACTAAACATTTTGCACTTCACAAAACGGAGAGCAAAACTGCTTGCTTCTTCACGCCTTCTCTCCGGAGCCTCGAGCCTCGTCCTCGAATGCTGCTTCCTTGACCTTTGAGATCGTTTGACGCAGCAATCTTTCACGGTAGGCTTGCCTGCCGCGAAAGGGCTGCTGTCGACACCGTCTGTTTTGGCGCCGCCACCAGGATGTCGTTGATACTACCTAAGGGGGTAATAAGAAATAGTGCAGAGATAAATGGTAGCATCGAAAGAATCAACCAGGAGCCATTGGACCTTGCGGATATTGCCAAATTCTGGAAAGGTAGATCTGAAAGCGCCCCTTTGTCAGGATGGGAGTATTAACATGATGGGTAACAGTGTACACCACCACCAAACGGCGACTTCTCGATCCTACTGCTGAACGTTTAGAGAACTACTGGTGGCGCATATGGGGCAGTCGAAAGAAGGAGTTGAAGGG
This sequence comes from Hyaloscypha hepaticicola, assembly GCA_002865625.1. Classification (NCBI taxonomy): domain Eukaryota; kingdom Fungi; phylum Ascomycota; class Leotiomycetes; order Helotiales; family Hyaloscyphaceae; genus Hyaloscypha; species Hyaloscypha hepaticicola. Next base: position 279,122 of record KZ613524.1, read on the forward strand.
CGCGACTATTGCACGACTGTTTGCCCATATATCGGATGGCCAGACCTTTGTACCACTTCGAGGACCTCCAAACCGTGATGAAGGAACCCCGCCATTGGTATGAACAACCTGTCCACACAAGCCAGAACTTACTAAATTTGGAATCTTAGAATACAAGTATTCGTAATAGACCCGGGGCTTCAAGTACTACTGCTCTCAATCGAGCAGATCAGAGCCGGCCAAGTACTACGTCGTCCTCAACAACGTCAAGGAACCCTGTGCCAATGCCTCACCCCATCCTTAAGAAATCAAGAGGCCCATCTATGGGCGGACCACGGCCGACAGCGCGCTTTATCTCGCCTCCCGAGTCCGATGGCGAGGCAGACCCTTCGTCTTCAGTCAGCACTAACTCACAAACAAATTCACACGTTGTTGTAGAGCCTCCATCTCCCGAGTCCCAGAACGTCAAATTGGACAGGAAGTCATCCCCGTCCGGCAAGAAAAAAGGAGGTTTCGTTGCTTCTGGCAGGAAAAAGCGCCCTGTGATTGTCAAGCGTCAAAACTCTCACACATCACAATCGTCCTCCGAAACAGTCCCAACAATTGTTACAGTTCAGTCATCCTCGGGAAGGACAGCGCCGAGTATATTGGACAATCCACCACCATCCCGCTTCCAAGAAAACTTCTCCCTTTCCCCCGATCGATCCAAGTCACCTAAGAAACGAAACACCTTACGCGTCTCGGATTCAAAGCGTACTCCGCCCCGCAACGCAGATGTGAGTAGTGCGGGGAAAACTTCACCTTCGGACGCATTCGGGAAGAGACACTCCTCATCCGGCGACCCTGGTCCATCGACTCAACTTCGTCGGATCGAAAATCTTCAATCCGAAGAAGTGCATTCCGAGGATCTCACTGCCGAGGGGCTCGAAGAAATCGAGGTGCAAAGAGCCCTCTTAATAGAAGCCAATGCGCGTGTCACGAAAGAACCCCGTAGAGGCCCATTGCCTGCTACTAGTGATGGGTTTCGTGTTCTTCCTAGAGCACTACGGCCACATTCTGAGGAGAAGGTAGATCAAAAAAGTCTGGGTGCCGTGCAGCTCCTCGACCATGAAACTAAAGGCAAAGCGAGTCTTGCGCCAACGCTAACTGATGCAACTGGTCAAGTCAATCTGGGGGATGTTGGTGTTGCTACCACTGCAGTGACTTCTAAGTCTGCTGCCAAAAAGGACAAGGGCAAAGGACGAGACGCAGAAGATTCACCCAACGCTAAAATGTTCGCAAAAAGGCCGATCCAACCCGCACTACCAGCGGAGCTCCCTGATTCGACCGGTTCACTCATGCGGAGCAAGAGCCAACTTACCCTACTCCTTGAGCGAGATAAGGCCAGAAATGGAGAGCACAAATCAGAAAACGAGAAGGGAAATAGAAAATAGTGCTGATGGAAAAAAAATAGAGGGTCCTTGAGGGTAATGGGTCACTGGGATTGTGCACACGGGTCTGCTTCAAAGGTGTTTTGGGGGCAAAAGTCATTCTAGCAATTGGGTTCCATTCTTTCAGCCTGCGAGTTGCATTGCTGGGCGCTTTGGGTGTGGGTATCTCGAGCATGAGATTCAAACCGGGGTCATACAGGCATGGTTTGTTGCATTGCTATGGCGTTGAGGTAGGTCACTGTATGGGTGAGTGGACGATTGTACGTTACGAGTAAGGCTCCGGAGCTGTATTTGAAAACAGGACAAGGCGGTACATATGGAACACGAATATAGATAATTTACAATCCTTCTGAGATAGAGTTTCTGGGAACCCACTCGTTTGACTTGGTGTGGATTGAGAATCTAACGTTTCTGCAAAGAAACCCGGAATCTTTCCTGAGGGGTCACCTGGCAGTAGCACAAGTAAAAGCAAAGAATTCTGGCCACGTTTAATGCCGGTACTCATACGGCACTTGAAGATAGTTACGGCCGTTTTGGGCGATTTGCAGGCGAGACCTGAAGGCGGCCGCTCCCCTGAATTTATGCCTCTTTCCCCACCGAAACCAGCATATCAACATGGACATCTCTAACCTTCTAATAGTTGTGCCAAAGCATCCTATACACAAACTCTGTTTAAATTCCGGTTATTAGCTCCATTAACTCGTTTAATGCTTTAAGCAAGGCTTGCAAATTCGTCAATTATGCGGATCGCGTTGAGCCATAGTTTTGCAGAGTTGCTCAACACGTTGTCATGTATTTCTCCATGAAACAATCCTTCAGTGTCTGAAAGTAGCATTTCAAGACCCGACACTGCGGTCGTGGTTGGAAAAGCTGACAGATGTTAGTATTTCAGGCTCCAATGCTGTGCCGCTGCGCCTATGAATCCTTTGTCGCCTGCGGGTCTGTGCAGTGATGGATCTTTTCCTCTCCGAGTCAATTTCCTCTTCGATTGTCTCGTCGTTCTTTCGGTCATCTTCTAAACTCTGCGTGCTCTGGGAAAATTCTTTGTTGTCCTTTACCTACAGACCTGAGGGCTGGAGGACAGTTCCAATCGAGACGGACCGCCTCGATAACACAGCGAAATGTTCTTCTTCCTCTCTCTGCGTGAATCCTCCCGTGGTACCGTCGAGCCAAGTATGCTCCCAACTACATCAACCAGCAGTTATTTGAGCTGCTCTACGTCTTCCTTCCGCGAGTACATCACAAAATGGGATTTCTCTGACGGACCTTCCCTCATACGACGCCTTGCCTGTGTTCTAGCGTTCATCCTACATATCCCATTAAATATCATTAGTATCCTAAGCTGGGGCATTAGCTTCTTCTTGTTCTTGGGCATCATAATGAGTCTGCTGAACCTGGCGTGCGTGGGAGTGGCGCTGTGGAAATTGGATTTTATGAGCGGAGAGAGGAGGTTCTATAGCTAGACGCAAGTTTGCTCCTCTCTGTTCTGTCTCCGATACTTGAGCTAATTTGACTCTGGCAGACTTAAGAGACGCAATTTTGATTATGTGATTCTAGCACTGGTGGCCATATATGGTGGAGCATTTACTCTTCTGCTTTTGGCAAGGCTGCATTCGAGCATGTGTAAGTAGTCTCGGAACTCGTAATGGTGAAAAAACGTGTGTTTCTAATGCGCTGCTATAGGGGCATATTTCCTGAGGGCTGTGTGGCCATGCTTGATTGCAGCGGATATATTCTGCTTTATTGCTGGATGGGTGGCTACGTGGAGAGATGTTAGCCTTGGATGAGAAGGCACGGTTTTTGGAGTTTCGGGAACAAATGATGTGAGACAGGGCAAGGGCAGAGGTAACTTCTTTGAAGTTAAGAACCCAATGGTGAATACAATGTTATGGTTGATACCAATTTCGTTGGGTTGACAGACTCCCAAAACGTATCAAACAGCATAAACAGAAGCTGACTTCTCTATTCACTGAACCACCAGATGTTACATTGAAGGGGCTATTTGGGAGTGTACTAAATGCTTAGAAAAACAATTGCGCTTGACTCCATGAGCAGGATAGCATTGAGGGTGCCGGTGTGAGAAATTACGGGATTCCGCCAAGGGTTCAAGCGAGTGTAGGCTTCGTTGTACTACGAGGTAAAGCAATATAGGGGGAGGAGCGGGTAAGAATGCAGAAAGTTGGTGGGAATAAAGTGGTCTGACTTTGCGAGGGAGCGGGGGCGGGGTAGGCAGTGTGGGGGAAACACTGCATGCCATTCGATTACGGTGATTCACATGTTTAATGCTTTTCGTTACCTTCTACATTCTAAAAACGCCGAAAGTCGTTGGCACGGGCTCGTTTTTCCCACCCAAGGCAGCCATCAAGCTCAACCCAAGCACACGTCTGGTGTGGCTGGGAGGTATTACTCCATCGTCCTACTCTTGTTAGCAATGCAGCTTTTCCATCAACCTTGAACACTGACCCATAATCTTGCAGAGGAGAACACAGCTTCGCTTTCCCGTTCAATCCTGGCTTTCAGCTCCGGATCCACTGCTTTGCCAACAGTTTCCATGACCGCTGTCAATTGCTCAGAGCCCATAACACCAATCTTGGCGTTGGGCCACATCCACAAGAATCTCGGTCCGTACGCTCTACCACACATGCCGTAATTCCCTGCTCCATTCGAGGCACCCACAACAACGGTGAACTTGGGAACGTTGGCACAAGCCACAGCAGTCACCAATTTGGCACCGTTCTTGGCAATACCTTCACGTTCCGCGTCAGTACCGACCATGAACCCGCTAATGTTCTGTAGGAATATGAGAGGGATTTGTCGTTGACAGCAGAGCTCGATAAAATGGGCTCCTTTTAAAGAAGAAGTGCTGAACAAAATGCCGTTATTAGCAACTATGCCCACTTTGTGTCCATAGATATGGGCAAAGCCAGTGACGAGGGTGCTGCCATAATCTCGTTTGAATTCGGAAAAAACACTGCCATCCACAATCCGCGCAATGATCTCATGTATTGGCAGGGGCCGCCGTAGGTTGGTGCTTGCAATGCCAACAAGTTCTTCTGGGTCATACAAAGGCTCCTCGTAGGTCGCGGGGGCCGGAAACGGTTTTTTCGGCCAATTCAAGTTACTAATGGAGCGTCGAGCAAGCACAAGGGCATGTGCATCGTCTACAGCAAGGTAGTCGGTCACACCCGAGACTGAGCTGTGCATTTTTCCACCTCCGAGATCTTCAGCACTTACCACCTCGCCAGTGGCGGCTTTGACTAGCGGTGGTCCGGCAAGAAAGATATGGCCCTGGCCATCAACTATGATGCTTTCGTCTGACATGGCTGGTACATATGCACCACCTGCGGTACAGGGTCCCATAACTACTGCTATCTGGGGTATTCCCATGGAGCTCATCCTGGCTTGGTTGTAAAAAATTCGGCCAAAATGCTCCCGGTCAGGGAAAACATCAGCTTGATGTGGGAGATTGGCACCGCCAGAATCAACAAGATATACGCAGCTAGAAATAGTTAGTGCTGAATGTAACACTGGAAATTAGCTCGACTTACGGGAGGTAGTTCTCTTCCGCAATTGCCTGTGCTCGCAAATGCTTCTTGACAGTAATGGGGTAGTAAGTGCCACCCTTAACTGTGCTGTCGTTCGCAACAACCATGCAAGTAACTCCTTCAATGACCCCAACCCCGGTTATAATCCCACCGGCAGGCACCTCAGCTTCAGGATACAACTCATGACCAGCCAAGGCAGAAAGTTCCAAGAAAGAGGTTCCCGGGTCAATCAATGCTGTAACTCGGTCTCTTGGCAGCATCTTCTTCCTCGCAATGTGCTTCTCTCGTGCTTTGGGTGGACCCCCTTCATGTATTTTCCTCGTGAGCTCTTCCAGCTTCATCATAACCTCTCCCATCTGTCTTGCATTTTCCTTGTATTCCTCAGAGGATGGGTCGATAATTGAGGGTAAGACTGATATCGCGTTGGCCTGGTGCGGTGGGCAATGCGTTGCAATGCCTCGAAATGCAAGTCTAAGAGGGAGAGTAGCGGCATGGCAGTTTCTAGTCGTAAGGCATTTCGAGAACCTCAGAGCAGTCCGCGAAGATCGAATTGTCGCCATTCTGTTAATTAAAATGCCGCAGCTGCAGCGGCAGGACGTAGAAATTTCTCATGAAGATGAGGGTTTGACTTTGTTGACAATGTCCTGGAAATGTCGACGCTTCGGCAACTCACGGCTTAACTCGTAAGGGCGGCAAGCTAACCCCGCCCCGGATGCGGGGGATGCGGATGCTTGACAGGGGGGGTTTCGGCTGTACCTTGAAAGGCCCTGGCGCTGGTGAGTATCTGAATATCAGTTATGTACGCCGAAAACTCTTCTTACAACTACTCTCCAAAATGGCGGCGATGAGGTGTCTCCGGTCGGTGACAGCTCTACCAGCATTACAACTCCGGCGTAAGCCTCGATTCCTAGTATCAACTATTCAACACCGGAATGCGTCCTCCAAACACCCTAAAGGCTTCGAGCCACCTACCTCTGCTGATCTTTCCGAACTCCGAGAACGAGTCCAAGAGTTCACACGGCGTGAAATCCCAGAAGAAGTGGCTGCTAAGACGGATAAATCCAATGCCTTTCCCAATGAGATGTGGCAGAAGCTAGGAGATGCCGGGTTCTTGGGAATAACTGCAGACGAGGATGTGGGAGGCCTGTCAATGGGATACCAAGCACATTGTGTGGTAATGGAGGAGATTTCGAGGGCATCAGGGTCTATTGGTTTGAGTTACGCTGCACATTCTCAGCTCTGTGTCAACCAGCTGCAGTTAAATGGCAATCCGGACCAGAAGCAGAAGTTTTTGCCAGGATTGATTGCCGGTACGAGCATTGGTGCTTTAGCTATGTCTGAAAGTGGTGCCGGGAGCGATGTTGTTAGTATGAGGACTACAGCAAAGGCAGTTGACGGTGGATACCTTCTTAATGGCACAAAGATGTGGATCACCAATGGTCCAGATGCCGATGTTGTTGTGGTTTATGCTAAGACTGAGCCTGAAAAGGGTTCGAAGGGAATCACCGCATTCATTGTGCAAAAGGGATTCGAGGGCTTCAGTTGTGCTCGGAAACTTGACAAGATGGGCATGCGTGGAAGCAATACCGGCGAGCTGGTCTTCGAAGGAGTGTTCGTACCAAAGGAGAACGTCCTTGGTGAGATCAATCGAGGCGTGAAGGTCTTGATGGAAGGCCTAGATCTTGAACGACTCGTTCTCAGTGCTGGTCCTCTAGGTATCATGCAGGCAGCAATGGATGTCACTCTCCCTTTCACCCACCAAAGAAAGCAGTTTGGCATTCCTATTGCACACAACCAGCTAGTCCAAGGCAAGCTTGCGGATATGTACACGAAGTTGCAAGCAGCTAGATCCTACACATACGGGACGGCACGAGAGGTTGATGAGGTGGGGCAGATCCGCACCCAGGACTGTGCCGGTGCTATTATGTATGCTGCCGAGAGAGCTACTGAATGCTCTCTCGACTGCATACAGTTGTTGGGCGGAATGGGTTATGTTGAAGAGATGCCAGCTTCGAGGTTTTTGAGAGAGTAAGTCTTGTTTTGGTGCCTTTCACTTCTGGACAAGCTCTTCCTACTAACAAATCTAGTGCGAAATTGTATGAGATTGGTGCCGGTACAACTGAAATTAGAAAGATGGTCATTGGTCGAGTAAGTTCAGCCCGGATTGGAAGCCTTCCTGAATACCGGTGCTAACATGTCTAAGGCATTCAACAAAGAGTACAGCAGCTATGCGTCATGAAGTCGTGTTTCATCAAGGCATAGGAAGCCTTGAGGACAGGTGTAGAGGTGTGCCTCGAGGTTCGTATAGCAAGTCTCTAGTTTCGAGTCAAATATAGAAACGAAAAGCTCGGCCTCTATCAAGTTCCAGAATTTCTGTCTCATGTCCTTCTTTGTTGTAATCTGGTCCTAAACTCCTACAATACCCGCAAGCCTCCCTCTTTTTTCCTAGCTTTCTTCCTTGCCAGAATTGACACCTAATTTTGCAGCCAATATACTCCGCTTCCACATATTCGCCCCACAGAAATATAAAGGATAACCAAGGCTATATATCCACAATCCAAGGCAGCCAATAGATTCCAGCCCTTCACGACGCCTAGACTTCTGAATGTTGGACCAGAGGATGCACTGCATCCTACAGCGGAGTAACTACTCACAAAATCGTTTGCTGCAAAAAGCGATGCAGGGTATTCCGGATATGTAGAAGTTAAGTACATGAATATGAATTGCATGATTGTTGAGCAGCCAGCCATTGCCAAGCCCATCCTAGTGGTGGGCACAATCCAGTGAATCTGACGACTGGCTGTCCAGGCTGGGGTTGTCCTAGCCAAACTCTCATGGGTGTTCACATTAGAGCCGGATAGAATGAACCACAAAAAAGAAAAGAAGCCAGCAGGAACGCAGAATATGGTGAACGGATCCAGGTATCAAACGCCCTCTGGTGACCGAAACCACCCAACCTTCTTTACCGAGGCTCGATTTTGTGCTAGCAAGCCCAATATTCTGGTCGGCAAACGAAAAGTGCTACGATGACGAAGAGACATGGCAGATTTCATTAATTAGGTCGAAAACCGTACATGACGGGAAACACCAATAGCCTCGTATATGAGAGCAGTCTAGAGGGTTAGTGGTAGGTCCAAAATTCTGCATCATTCTTATGTGTGAACTATCGGGGGCCTGTGCAGGTGCATATAGTTCTGATATAGGTAGGTAAATATGTGTCCACGCCAATGCTTCCCTAGATATGTGATCCGGAATTAAGTCCGACAACGCCTCGCTTCTATTTCATGAAGTAACAAAAACATCCAGCCAAGAATAAAAGAAGATAAACTAATAAATCAACGGGAAATAAAGAAAAAGTCAGGCAAGATGAGGTACACTGCAATTTGATCCATCGCTGGATGGTTGGTGGGAAGTCCTATCATTCTGCTTCCGACATACCAGAGGTTAATGTTCGCCAAATGCTTGGCTAGCCCAGATCGAGCTGTGCAACTAACAACCCTAGATTAACTACCTATCGTCTGCAGTCCCATGCAATTAGCTTTGAAATAGGGTATCAGCAATATCCACAAGTTCCTTGGGCGCCAAAACCGACCCAGAAACTCCACCCATACAGAGCCTTTTGCCCAAAACCACCTAGCATCATCATGCAAACTCCTTTTGCCATTTGACCAGTTGTCTTGTCAAAACATCCATCATCTCGAGACATGAAAGATCCTTAAACTCCTTAGCGTTCGCTTCCTTTGTGTCGCCTTCTTTCGATCCTTCAGTGTTGTTATCGCCATTAACTTTAATCATTGGCAGTCCATCTGCTATATTTCGGATCATCTTCTCCGCAGCCTCTCCACTGGCGAGCGACATTGACTCACCAGCCATTTCGAATTGTGCGCGGGTGATAAATTCGAGAATGGCCGCTACTCTCTTTTTCATGTCGGACATTGTGATTTTGCTAGCACCTTTGGACTTCCCTGGCTTACTTCCTTCATTGCCTGGTGCTTTGTTCCCCAGGGCTTGCCCGTTATCATCGCCTCGTGGGACATCCCGAGATTGGGATCTATTAGGGGACGGATCGTCACCATCTGGTTGGTCCCGGTCCTTCGTGTACTGATTCTTTCCTAGTTTGCCCTTTCGGGCGTTAGGCGGTCTACCACCTTTTCGCTGGGATATAGATGGTGCGCTTGGCGGTGGTGTGTCGGGCGCGGCCACTTGAGATGAAGAGGGGGGATCCAGAGGCTGGGTGGTGTCTTCGGTGGATTTGGTCACCGTCACTCTCGCTGCGAGGGGTAATTCTTCAGAAGGGTCTGAGTCTGGAGAGTATCATTAGCGCCACATCTCAGCCGGATCTCTCGAGGCTTACCATCAATTCTTCGACGCTCGGCACGCCCTTTCCGTTTATTCGCAGCCTCTTGTCTCGATCTCTCAAGTTGTTCTCTCTCCTCCTTTTCCTTGTGGTTGCGTGCTGCAGCACCTCTGATCTTCTTGCCCGCATTTGGCCTTCCATTGATTCCATCATCAGAATCAGCCTGAGAAGCAAATCGATGTGGCTCCCCAGACGGTGAAGGCGAGGCTGATGCTGTCCTTTGCCTCTTGACCCCATCTAGTTTACTATCCTCGAAGTCAATTACGTGCGCATCACAGAGAGAAAGCTACGTACTCTTCGCTATCACTGCGACCCCGTTTTCCTCGCCTTGTTCCCCCATCGGTACTTTCACCACTCTTTTCTCCTTTACTCGCCTCTATAGCCCGTCGCAATTGTTCCTCTTCATCATAAGCAGCATCTCGACTGTTCATTGTTGATCTCCGTTTCGCGCTCTGTAAACTTGACGATGGGCGACCGCTTTTGCTGCCTCGTGGAGATCGTGTGCCATCTTTGGAAAATGATGCGGCCCGAGAGGTCGTTCGAGACAGGCTTTGGTAAAGCGGGAGATAATGTGAATAGCGTTGCCTGCGGCTCATCATGTCAGCGGTTTGTCCGTAACTAATGTTTGCAACCAGCTTCATTTGTAGATGTTTCTTCCAACCTGAAGCAGCCAGCCTCGTGAGACTGAATCTGCGCCACGTTCTCGCGTCGTGGCTAGCTGCAGCTCGGATGAATTTGGCAAAGAAAATCAGAATCCTCGAATGATTCGATCTTTACATACCCATTAGGAGCTGTAAATATTTTATGAAGGTCTTTGCGGCACTCTTCACAGAAATATTCCTCGGGACTTGTGTCTTCGTTCATGATGCCAACGCACCCGCCGTGCTGCCAGACCTTACAAACGTCACATTGCAGAAAAAATCCGGCCAAGTCTTCCGTCACATCTGCGACAGTGATTATGGGTTCTTCAATTCCTTCTCTTATGCCATGTTTGTTATCTTCGTCGCCGAGTTGTGGCGGGCCTGGATACTCGTCGAATCCGCAAATGCAACGAACGGCCTCGTCGTCCTCTCCAACCTCTTCAGTGCCATTCGTCGTTTCGACTTGAATTGCTTGGGCTTTTGAAGATTTCTCTCGCTCGTCTGCTCGACCGCGCTTACGACGTGTCTGTATCGTCTCTTCCACAGCGGCGGTTGTGATGGTGTCTTCCGGCGGCTCTGAGGACAATGACCCGGAGGGAGTAGATTTTCGCGGCGATTCGGTCTTCTGGTGAGATCTAGTAGCTCTATCCGCGCGACCAGATGAGTTCGAGGAGGTGGAAGAATGATGTGACGATTGTAAAGATTGGCTGCCGCGAGCTGCCCGTGACGAGCGTCTGGAAGTGTCCATTGCGGTAACTCCCAATGGGTAAGAATGTGAAGTGTCGCGCTGTTGTAGATGAAGGAGCCCAATTGTCCTGACAGATAATGCGTGTTCTTGGTTGTGGAATTGAGGGTGAGGATTGTCTGCGAGCCTAGGTCGGAGCTTGAATCCACTCCTCACGACGCTTCGAGAGCGGTTCACAGGGTCCTAGATTGAGTGCCTGAGCGGATTGTTGAGTTTAGAGCGATCTCAGGAACTTTGCGACCTGAACGCGAGAGAATGGATGGCTCTGGGTGATCATGGTGGCAGGATTGGTTTTTCGTGGAAAATGGAGGGCGCTTTCGGTATCGAGAAAGGACGAGGACGGGCTTTCTGGAAGCGGGGCGACTACCTCACAGCACTACTGCTCATCACGTGCATGTTAATAATGCTGGGCCAGGTGCTTCATCTGCATCTGCTGGCACTAACAAACCATCATTACTATCGACGCCAACCCGCTTATGGTATTGGAATTCTTTGCTGCCATTGACGACACTTACGCTCCCCACTCTCTTGTTGCTTAATTTGCATAGCTCATACCATCTGGGATCAGAGCTCCCCGTTTGGTGAACCGTCCCGTGGCTCAACGCTGAGCAATCAGAGAGGTACGAAACCTCCACCGCAGGTTTGGCCCAGCACCCATGTGGGGAGAGATCATGGCGAAAGGGGCTCCTCTATCAGAAGAGAAAGAATACATGCATATGAATGGGTACAAAATTGCAGGGAAATTTGGCTGATTTTGTTTCCTTATAGCCATAAGATAGGAGAGCTTGGATCCAACTTAGACCTGGATTTTCTGTATCGACCTCTCTCTCGCCTCCTCCACGGCGTAGTAACGAATACGATCCGCAACAGGCTTTTCTGCCATATCTGTGTCTGTGATGGGTATGAATTTCCCTGGCCCGCCACAACCTGAGAGATCTATCCATCCCAGTCTTTAGAAATCATTCCTTTGATCGCACCTTCTTCGATATTCCATTCTTCGCACTTGCTGATTCTCTCCTCCACTGTGCTCTAGGCTATTCTCCCGAATCACCACGAGACATGTCTCCGGATGCTATCTCTCCTTACCCGGACAGACCTATTCGCCCATTGCCTAAGAGACGCCTGCGAGAACGACTCTCACCAGGCGTTGCTGAATCCATAAAGTACCCCCCTGCACCCAAGGCTACCACTCCGTTGTTTTATCATCCGTACAATGTCCGGGAAGAGGTTGGAACGAATAGTTTAGTGGAATCGCAGCACCCCAGCGAGCGGGAACGGGCAGATGAGATTGAGCGAAATTATATCTCGCGGCGGAATGGGGATGAACTAGAAAGTGACGAAGACGAGACAGCGTACCGAAGCAGGATATATTCGAGACATTCGGTGCATACCACAGGTCGATCTTATCGTTACGTTCAGAAGCCAGACTCCAAGCACCCAAATCCTCACCCCCCAGCATCTACAACCTCGTCAGCAGATGGTTACGATTCTTTCGAGAACACGAATAACAAGAAAAAGCGAAAGATTCCTACTCCTGGCGACTCCAACCTAAACGGAGTACATCTTTCAAGTGATGTTGCTAGTACACCTGGCCCGGACGATATTGCTGAGGATATTGGTACTGGATCATATCACGGGTCGGGAAATATTGGCCAAGGAATTTCTGGTCCTGGAAGAGGTCGGTACGGACGTATTCGGAATGGCAGGAGCCCTCTGAGAACCTTATCCGACGCGTCAAGCAACTGGGGCAACGGTCGAACGACCAAACAAAGGCAACCTCAGTGGCCAGCCTCAAGTAAGCCTAGTGACAACAAAAGGTCATCTTTGATAAATTTTACTGACAGAATTCAAGCCGAATCTCCAGGGATCATCTCTAGATCGATTGCCAATGCCAATGCTGAAAAGAGCCCAATCACACCTGCAAGAGGACAAGAAAACGTGAGCCTTTTGCAACAACAAGCCTCCAAAAAATCCAGTCCTGCCTCTACGCAATTCACCTTTACCTGTGACTCCCAGGTTCCCGGTACAGTTGCCTGGCCCGGACCAAGTACCACAACCATGCACCAGAGTCCAACGATCCGCAATCTCAACACTCAAGCCACTCAAACCAGCCCAAATATGGCAACCACATCTCATGCCCCCGAGAAGCCAAAGCAGAATCTAGCTGCGTCTCAGCATGCACCAAATCCTCCAAAGCAATCACCAGCACCAGCAGAACCTGCAAAGAGACCCCGACGCAGGGCAGGCAAAGAATACCTCATTGCTGCTCGTGAACGACGTCATGCACAACAGTTCAAGAACTACCACAATCCACCTGCCCCGGAAGACATATGGATTTGTGAATTCTGCGAGTACGAGCGTATCTTCGGTAGCCCTCCCAAAGCTTTGATTCGGCAATATGAGATCAAGGATAGGCGTGCTAAAAAACAAGAGGCAGAGAAGAGAAGATTATTGGAAAAGGCAAAGATGAAGGGACGAAAGAAGAAGGGAAATAAAGCAGCCCCAAAGCCTTCACATGCTGCCAGCATCCTACCACCCGCACAACAACCCCAACCTCCTTCTATGAATCAAAGCCAGAGTCAGAGTCAGGGCACACAGAGCGAGGAATACTACGAGGAGGAGTGTGACGACGAGTACGCTCACGACGCTCCGCCTCCACCATCCCCTGTCGCACCATCTACTCCCCACCGGAATGCAGTTGTACAACCTGATCCTGGCAAGCAATCGGAAGCCCTCGTGGAGGCCACAACTGTTCCTCGCGTTGCGGCGTGAGAGCTCAATTTGCCCTCAAAGACCGATCTATTCAGGGGAGAAGTGAACAAAGGGATGGTTGCAAGAGGTCGATTCCGACACATCTTTGCGACCTAGATTCATTCTCTTTCTACACAAGCTTTCAAACAACCTTTTCATTGCGTCACTTTCAGAATCGAACAGCATTGCATAGAGCGTTGAATAGCATCATCGGCGCAGCGTACCCAAATACCTACCATTCTTTGTACGAGTTTCACCCTCTCTTCATCACTCCTCTCATAAGCACGAACTGCACGGATTTGGGAGCTAGGCAGGTCAACTTCGAAGTCTCCGGACAACGAGTTACTTCTCGGCGAGTTAGTGATTGAATAGCTGCACATGGGGAATCCCTGGACTGTACATTTCGTAGCTAGCGTTGAATCCAACCCCTTCACCGTACCTTGATGACCTGTCTTTGAGCTTCGAGGTTCCGATAGGTAATAGAGGAAGACTTGTATGGGAAACAAGGTGTAGTTTGTCCCGCAAATTTGTGACATGTTGTGGTGCGGATGTGGCAGAGCTGTCAAATCTGATAATTATGTTGTTGTCTCTAAATGTAAGAAGCTCTCCGATATCCCACAGTATTGAAAAAAGCCTGGCCACATCAAAAGCTACCTCCCACTTCTCTTGATTTCCCAGGATGTCCCCCATCCCCCGGCAGCTTCAGCAGTTCCACGCTAACTTTGCAAACAATCCACCTCAGATAAAACAGTTCCCAGTGGTTCTTTGACCGTTGTCATTATTGACCTATTTGCTACTTATTATGTCCTATTCCACTTTTCAGACAAGCAGGCGGATAAAACGGTAACTAGTGAGATTTCTGCTAGGATTAGATGCCTTAAGTATCAAGGAGCTTTCTTGATCTTGTTCGAAAGATTACTCCGCTTTGTAAAGTGTGTGCCCAACATCAATAAGCCACAGCTTCTGGAGTGAGGGATCAAATACAGCTGTGGAAGAGAAGAAGGGCTTATGAGGGATGACCCCACCGGAGTACTGGTCTATGCCCTTTCCGGCTTCATTATCAGTATAGGGGTATACTTTTGTAGCCCCTAGAACTCTTACGACCTTGATTCTCACAACAAAGATCACCGAAATATTCACTCGGTTAGCTTCTTCTTGGAAGCAAAAAAATGCTATCCGTCAAATATCGTCAGATCTATGCAGTCAGGTATGTATTCACACCAGCGAAGAAAATTGAGGAATTTGAGAGTTATGGGATCAGGGAATGGACAAATAAGGCCGGCCCTTACATGCCGTTGCTAATAATCTTACAACAGTAGTTGATACACTGCCCGAGACACTTCTAGAAGGAAGTGCTCCTCCGGCGCAAACCTACAGAGATGCCACCATAGTTTATGTACCCTTGATGGTGCTTTCAGTTGGTGGCATCTTTCCGGTAGACTAGCCCATCTGCTGAAGTTCGGTATTGAATATTTCGAGCAAAGTCTGAAAATTTTGTGGACGATTATGGAATAAACTCGGGAAAGGAAGGAGAAGTTCATAAGGAATGAATTGCTTCAGAGGTTATCTAGAAGGGAAAGATGACCACTGAAGATACCTAAAACAGGATGAACATTCGGCCCTACCTCACCTCATCTCATCCAGTTATCAGCAATAAGTATTCTACGCGGGAGAACCACGACTAAAGCTTTGCTGATAATGTGCCTGGCTGATTGACAAGACGCAGCATTTCAACCTTCCAATACAAACATTGAACTATTCCCCTGAGATGCTTGAAAGAGTGATAATTGGCTGTGTTTGTAATTGGATTTTCGAAGGGGTCTGTGGCAAATATCGACTCTTCAGAAGATTTATGATCCACTCTCATTGAAATGCCATAATCACGAGATAGTAGAAAGTTGTGTGATTCATTGGTTTGTATCATCTACTATTCGTCAAAACTATCTACTTACCTAAGGGTTGCCCGATTCCTCTCAGTTCCATTCAATTGAGTCGCGTCATCGCTTAGCCAGTCTTGCATTTGCCGCAAATGTCTTCCTCCAAGAGCAGCACATATCCAGGAGGCCAATCAAAACTCTTTCTTTTGACTGACAAAGACGAACAGTCAAATAAAAACGCCTTCCATGCACATCGCTTGAGCAACCATTGTAAATCCGCTACAACCGCAATTTTAATTCATCTCAAGTGGACTCATTGGGCGCCGTTCACAACGACACCAGGAATTTGACCCGCAGCCACCGCAGCAGCAGCAGCCTGGGCATTGGCTTCGGCTTGATGCACAACACCTTGCACTATTGTTTGCTCGTCGGGGTTGAGGTTTGTGGTAAGAGATTCATATAGTTGAGGTTGTTCTTGTTGAAGTTCTAGCACATTCATTAATTAACGGGTCGTGGGAAACATGTAGGAGCTCGCTTACTTAAAAGGGCATTTCGGAAGAGTTGGTAGGGCTCGATTTTGTCAAGTGGTGTCTCAAGCAAGCTCTCCTCGCCGAGCTCATCATCTGAATCATTGTCTTCCAAATTCTGGAACTTTTGTGCCTGAAAATGGTTAGAGGGTGGTTGAGATCGATGATATTTGTACTTGCCTCCTCATTTAGAAACTCGAGATAAGCACTGCTCTCATCTCTGCCATCACCTTCATCCTCAACTTCCGTCTCATCATTCCACGCAGTATCATCACCAGCCCATTCATCCTCCTCGTCCTCATCGTCGTAGGCAGATCCTTCCAAGGGGAAGTCATCTTTGAGGGCTTCTTCGCGGTCTTCAACAAATGTTAGCGAGCGCTCCCCAAAAGCCAGATTAATGTACTCACTTTTTGTTGCAGCTGGGAGCGTTTGAAAGAGACGAACAATGCCCTGTATTTCATGTAAGTACGAGCGCTTGTTAGAAATTAAAAGTACAGACCTGCAACAGTCTAGGCCAGCCTTGCTGCACGCTGACTGGTACTTGATCAGCGTTTAGTGTGAGTAGGGCAACAATAGCCGCAATGGAGAGCTTCTTGTCATGAACTCTGGTGAAACTATCGATACTTGAGAACCATAAGCTAAAGAACTTATTTGTCCATCCTTTTGATTCGAGAACGTGGAGAGCCAAGACCTAGAAAGTTCAGCGTCAAGGAAACAGCAGCACGATTTGAGCATCTTACTGGGTTGTAATAAACAGCGTTGATGACCATTTCCATCAAATGAATTTTGTACGACTTCACCTTGGTTTCATTATTGGTCAAAGTCCGCATTGCCATTTCGACCTATGGATGTTGAGCAGGCAGCAATGACAAATAGGGCGAGAGTAACTCACGAATGCTACGACGTATTGATCTGCGTGACCACGTAGACTTAACATGATGCCTTCAGCGAGCTTGCAAGCGCAAATCCTGTCCACTCCACCAACTTTCTCATCTGCAAACATGTCTTGGACCATTCCGAACATGGCCTCCAAGTACTGCGGCGTTTGGACAAGATGGGCGGCTCCATACTGGACAAAGTTGTCAAGTGCCGGAAGCATGTCTTCGAGATAAAGCTCAGCACCAGCCTTGAATGTTGCATGTATGAGTTCAAAAGCTTGCCACATCGTAGGCGAGATCGATTTAGCAGCAAAAGTACAGCTATCAATGATCTCGAATACTTCGTTATAGAGATCTGAAGTTATTAGCAACTGCATAATCAAAGACCCTGTGTCAAATTACCATAGAGCTTATTTTCCAACGTAACCTTGATCACTGGCATCAGAATCGATTCCATGTGAAGCAAAACATCAGGCGTGCTTTCCAGAGTAAGGATCAAAGTCCCGATTGTTTGGAGAACACCTAGAGCAGTAATGCTCTTGTCGTCCAGGTAGTCGCCATATGCTTCGTCATCTTCGCGCTTCTCGTTCTTCTCAAGAAGTTCTCGGACGATCCGCAGGTAAGTGTCCCGGAGCTGTTCACTCAACGCCACAGCAAATGGAGTTAATTCTGTTGCGAAGACCTCAACAAAGTCCTCCATGACATTTGAGAGTGCATCAACATCAACCTCATTTGCGAGTTTCAATAGTTGTTGCATGATTTGGGGTATGTTGGTTTGCATGTTGGTTCGGATAATGTCATGTCTGATGAGGGGCTGGAGGGCGAGGGCAGCCTCGACACGAACTGGAAGCTCAGGATCTGCCATACATTCAAGAATGTTGCGGTAGATAATCAAGAGATTGTTGGGATCCTTGAAGTCAAGCTGCTCGAACTTTTCTACTGTGTCGCAAGCTCGTGCTCGCAGAAACCCTTGGGAGCTTCGGAAATCCGGGAATACGAAGCGGACTAGGAAGTACTCAACCTGCTCGGCAATGGGACTTTTCTTGCCCAAAATGACACTTGACAGCGTTCCAATCATCCGCAGAGCTCCTTCCTTTGCGATATGATTCTTCTTGTCATCTTCGGTCGATTCATATTCGCTGACAATCTTGTTGACAAATGCCAGAATTGTAAAGGTCTGTTTCCTCCGGGCTTTCGTGAGTGTGACCAAGAAATTCGTTGCAGCAACATCCGGTGCGGAAACTTCTTCGTAATAGTTGAGCTTGTGGTGAAGATATTCCTCAGGATCAGACTCGAATTTCTCGACATCGTCTTGGGAAAGGCACATGACGGGAAATAAGAAGTGAGTAACAAGAGTGTCAAGATGTGGTTTGAGATGAGCCCACATTTGTTTTGGTCGGACACACTCGTCCAAGAAGACAAGAGTGTATGATAGGCAGGGTCTGCTAAGCCATGTCGTCTTAGCCACCCATTTCTCGATTTGTTGAAGGTATCCCTTGAGGATTTCGGGAGCGAAATTGGCAGTAAAGCTCTTAGCGAATTCTGTATAATCATCTCCATTTCCTTTCTGCAGTGACGTCGGATTGCCATAGCTATTCGGGTTAGTAGGTGTTCCATATTCGTTCAGGATCTACTTACCGAACAAACAAGCGGTTGAGATTGAAGTATGCCCATTTCTTAGCTTTCCACCAATGGTTGGCTTCACGCTCGGTGAGATCTTCCGGTAGGGCTGTGGGGGGCACTTCTTTCGCAACAGTATGTAGGAAGAGAGAGCACCACCCTATGACCACAGGTTGTGCTCTCAGAGAGGCAGCCAACTCGAACTACAATTATCAGCACTTCCGCGTTCTGAGGACTCCGGGCTAGCGGACGTACAAATGTCGCGTGCTTATACGCCTTCAACACTATATGTAGCATTTCCCCAGCATCCTCACTTGTCTCATTAACAAGACCTTGTCCTATGGTCAGGAGCCGTGGGAAAGTAGCCTCCACAATCTTATCAAAGTCGGTTCGATTTTCCCCTGACTTGAAGCGGAAGACGCGACAAATAGCGAGAAGACATTGTAGGCCTGCAAAAATTGAAGATGCATCGTTGGTATTCAAGAGTTGCAGTGTGATGGGAATAAAAGCCGGCCATTGGTCGGGGAAATCGTAGTGAAGAATCTTCTGGAGGACGGGCACAAGCTGCTGGCGGATCTGGGGTGGGGAGGAGGAGAGGACTGGAAGCAGACGGTCTCGAAATCTCTGCTTTTCATCTTCGGGTATAGGTTTGTTCTGTGGGAAGTCCTCGCTCGGTGACCAACCCCGTGTGATGCGGTTCTTGAGGTAGATAACCGCTGCAGTGGTGCGTTAGTAGGTGTGGGCAGCGGGGTAGCAGTTTGAGGTCTTGCGTACTTGACATGCGAACTGGAGCTTCCTGTTCAGCTTGTAGGATATCCAGCAACGCGTCGGTAAAACCCGGGTGTTCTTCAGCCTGCAAAGATCAGGTCAACGAGAGGCCCTGAGGGTTCCATGAGATAGATGCTTACAGTCTTCAAGTCAAGCTCAGCACGGCGTCGAGCATCTGCGTCGGCGTCAAGCGTCGCAACAATGCGACCTCGCAATACAGCCACATCCATCTTCGGGCTTTGAATGCGCCGGGCGATCTGGGTTGGTAGGACAGACAGACAAGGAGCCAGGCTGGAAGTTGAAGCTGGCGAGTGTGGGTTGAATAATTATACGGTACTAATTTTCGCCTGATTACTGTGAGGCAGAACTGCAGGGGACGGAGGCGGTCAGGAGGGCGAGGTTCGAAGTCCAGGGCAATCCCCCCGCACTAGGAGCGTTGCACCGAGAAAGCAGCACGTTTCCAGGGGAATGTGGGAGCGTGCAGCATCGAGGATTCAGTCGTGACACAATCGAGTTTGTTCCTCTTCTAGATTTTGTAATTGCCTCCTACGCTGGAGCAGCTGTCCCGATTTGGGCTCTTGGAATGGCGTCCAAACACGCTTCTTGCATAGGGCAGAGAGACATTCGCTTCTTTTCGATACACTACGATTGTGACAAAATACAACCTAAGACGCGTTCTATCTTCTAACTTAGTGTATAAGTAACTTTTCTTTTGGGATGTCATAAATTTAAAATTTCACATCATGCACCTCGAGCCGATGAGAGCGTCATGTTACCATGGGCCAATAACACCTACTAGAAGACATGTCCTCTCCACAGAGTCATTACCGTTTTGGCTCTTATTCATTTTCACTTAGACCAGGTGACTGACGCAATTAAAGGGGTTCTTGCACAGACTGGAACTTGACAAAATACATATATGCTGCATGCGATGGCTTATTCATTTTTGTTTGGGAGGCAACTCATCGTAAGTGCCTCGAATCCGCCTTGAGATCGACAGGCTATTGCATAGGGCTGAATGTTTTTCAATCATGGGCTCGTCCTCGTCTAACTCGGGAAATAGTTCGTATGTCAGAATTTTTTTTTAAGTTGATCTTCTTCCCATTCCCCGTCAAGGTTGAACATGAATGAGACGATTGTCTGCCTCGGTCACAAACCAGGTTTGAAAGATGGGATGAAAGTGAAAGGTTGTGATCAACAATGAACCTCACTCTAGAGTGCGCTTGCTGTCTCCCGCGCCACCTTTCCTCATGAAGCATGGCGGCCGGCAGAATCTTGAAGGCCCTGGCACTTGAAAGCTGAAACTCATCACCGTGTGAGCGACCAAGTTACTCCCGTGGCGATGCGGACGGGATGGATTCTACTTGATCTCCTTCTCTTCTTATTTCTGCTCTTCTCCTCTATCTATTTTCGGCTTCAAGACGAGAGCCACTCGTACTTTATTTCCAGTCCAGTCTCGTTGGCTCGAGCAGAATATCTTTAATGCATCTATTTGTCCACATTTCATCTCCATCAACATGGCTAGGTCTCAAGCTCGATTGCTGTCAATATATCTATCTCTCGTACAACCGTCATCGCCGTAGTCCACCTCTTGTTGGAGCACCACATTCTACTACGAAAGTAGCGATGTTCAGTAACCCCTGCTCTTGTCTAACCGGTAGGGCACATGGACGAGTCTGCATTAAGAAGCAAGCTGTGTGCCATAATCAGCTAGTGCTGCTTGGTGGAAGAAATATCTCTCGTTCTTTAATTTTTTTTTTTCATTCTGTCGACCAGGCACTGGGTTTCGCCTTATTGTTTTCTCTCGTTGAGACAGCAACATGCAATTTCATTCCGGTTCGAATTGCCAGAAGCCCAGAAGAACCAACGGAGACATTACACAGGATGCCAAGTCCAATTCCATTTCAATTTTGTTGTGCAAGGTGCGATACATCAGCTTATATCTGTGATGACTTCACGACCAGGGAGTGAACCTCATCTTGTGATGATTACTGGTCCATATTGAAGTCGTTTGTTGCGGGTCGCCAAACATTTATTTTGACCGCCCCTGCATGATCTGCGAAATCGATTTGCAGCCGCTTAATGCGTTAAATGCGATTCCGGCCGATTTGAGGGATTCCGAGAGCTTAGGTTTTCGTTTCCATCGGGGAATTTTAGCTAATCGACTTGACTGTTGCTCCTGGTATTAAGTCTATCTCATATAGTAAGATATCTATGTGTTAAGTATTGTGCTCCCATAGTGACCTGATTTCGGTAGCTTTTACTAGAGAGCTGTTCAAGGATCTCAGAAGTGGAAATGGCTCGACGGCCGAGGAGTGATACGTAAAGAGACAGACTACTCTACTGTTCCCCAACGCCACAGAGTTTGATCAAGGCCTGTATCCACAATGGTACTTCTTCGATCTTCTCCGGGCTTGGCTTTCCTTGCGTACCCAACCCTCACCTCTTTTTCTATCACGATTAATATATCACAGACTCGTGACGGAAGCACTAGTAGTAGACTACAGCTTCCCATCGCCTCCGTACTTTACGGTACCAGCACGTCCATACCTTATGGCTGCAAGGCCATAGCTCCCTGCGCACAATCGCAAGTGGTGAAGTTGATAAGCCCCACGATCCCCTGTTGGTTGTCCTGCGATACTGCCTACGATCGTTGTACCCGCCCAATATTCATCCAAATGCACTCCATCAGGTCGTACATCTTGGACTTCGACTCTGGCAGGTTGTGATACGCTCCAGGACGTCCAAGAAAAGGTACTGTTACGGTGGATATTTCGTGGGTGACGATTACTTCGGAAGTCAAATGTGTTACGATCGCGAAGACAGATGGAAGCCAATTGCAACACTAAGCTTCAGCGCTGGCATGTCCGACGCAACGTTCGTGGACAAGCTTGAGTACTGCCAAGGTCACCGACTACTGTGGATGTGAGGGAATCAAAGAGACGACGATTTGCAAGACATATTCCCTCCCCGTTCCCTCCAAGTGTGCCTGTCAATCGGTTCGTGGGTAAGGAAAGCAATTTATAGGAGCAAGTGAATTTGCATGTAGGATCGGGCAAACTACTGTAATATGCTTATGGGTGAAGAGAACCCTTTCATGGACTGCACTTCAAGTGAAATGCCCAGAGAGAGACAAAGTGGGGGATTTGGACACTGAAGGTAATGGGTGGAAATTGGAAACAACGAGGAACCTGATGAAAAATAGAGAAGAGAAAGTAGAGTGGCTAACCATTACAGGTGACTATGCTTGTCCAACGACTTACAGCTCCTTATATTTGCCATATGCTGTGGCACCTCCGAGTTCTACGGTGACGCCAAGCGCACTTCAAGGACGACTAGGTAGGGTACCAGATTCAGAGTTATAATGTCAGGATGGCATAGAGTACGGGTCCCCATATTAGCGGGGTTTCTTTGAAGGAAGACTTCATAATTCTCTGTTAACAACTATCAAAGTTGAAGTCATTAAGGATGTCGAAATATCACAGTTGAACAATATGAACTGAAAGAACCAATTTTGATATGCACTGAATAATTTTTTCCGCGAAGCTCTATTCTGCTTCTACATCTGCTTCCTCGTCCTCATCACTGACCTCTTCCCCAGCTTCTATAGCTTTCTGTCTCCTCTTTGCAGCTTTTTCCCTCTTCTTGTCCAATAGTTTCTTCAATCCTTTTGCCACATTAAACACACCACCAGTCCCAGCCCCACACGCAGCGCAGCTCGGGTCTTTCCTATACCGCTTCAACGCACAACTTTCGCAAAAGTAGTGTCCACACTTGGTCACAATTGGATCTTTGTATTTGTCCTTGCAAATAATGCACGCAAAAGGAATACCCTCTAAAGTAGCATCATCATCATCCTCTGAGTCTTCTTCCACGGCATTCCGATTTGCACTCGCGACCTTCGTCCCACCCGTGACTTTCTTGCCCTTCGTCACATTCTCCCATTCTTTATCAAGTTGCCATCCTTGCTTGTAATCCTCTCTTGCGTGTAAGAATTTGCAACTGTCCCCAAAGCCGCAGAAACCAGTCTGTTTATACTATCATCCAATTAGTATGAGATTTTCTCGGATCTGAAATAGAAGCTCGGGAGCTGAGGAGCCAGGTTCCCAAGACAAATGGCGGCTCGTGAACCGGCTTCTGAATTATGAGCTCCCGTAAAAGAAAAAAAAGCAAATAGTGTGAAAACAAGGGGCTTACATCTTTGCAGACATCTGGTGCAAAATCCGTCACCGTGATAGTGCGGATATTGGTGGGAGCCTTCACAGGGCCAACAACTCTGGTGGGGGCATTCGGATTCTTTTGGATGAAGGTGGTGGCGTTCGCGAGGCCTTTATATGTTCCCTCTGCTGCTTCAGGTTTGGCTCTGGTCGTTCCAAGGAGGTTTTTGCTTGACAGGGCGTCAGTGGCATTCTCGTCGTACCAGTTACTTTGCTTGGTGGCGTCGTTAGAGCTCTTGATGGTTGCACAACGGTCTGCGGCGTATGGTGTGGGCACGAGGTCCCGCATTGAAGTGGGATTGGATTTTGATGACGCTGTTATGGCTCCTGTGTTTCTCTTCCTCCGTTTGATCTTGTGTCCGAATTCATCTTCGGAGGAGGAGTAGTTGGCGGAATCGCTGTCTGAGGCTGGAGGTGGGTTGGCGGCTCGTTTTCGAAAACTGGATTTGCCTTTTGCGGAGCGCTTCTTGAAAATTGCTATCGGCTCCGTAGCTTGAGGTACATCTGTGGACTCCATTGCGGTAAGATGTCGGACGATGGGAGAAGGCTGGAGTTGAAGAGAAGGCTGAGAGATCAAATACCGTATCTCAACAGGCTTTGTCAGCACTTGCCTTGTTGCTGGACTAACTGTTTCGAGGGCTAGTGCTGGAAAGTGCAGCCCCGGCCGCAAAATGTGGCACTGCTAGGATTGACCTTGAAGCGTCACTTTCGTGCAGAAAAGTCAAATCTTCTGCCAAATTACGTCTGTCAATGCGAGCCCCAGCATGTGAGAGGCTGCTCCATTCTGTGTTTGTTGTTTCTTGGGCGTCGCACAGCCAATCGAACATTCGCTATCGGACACTAATAAACAGATCGTGGCTCGGTCCAGTCACAGATCTTCGCTGAAGCGAGGCAACGCGCAGCCCGACACTCGCTGTTTTTAATTATGAACGTCACGCCGCCTGGCCCGCTCTTCACCTCATTCCATAGTCTTTATTCTCATCGTGTTGTCCTGCTCTCTATTTCCCAGTAACCTCACACGACGGGATTCCGACGGCACACCAATTGCGTTACGATAACGGCCTGTCTAATCACCCAAAGAAACCCGTCCACCAGGAACGCGCCCCTTAGTCAACAAAACTAGCTACACCGAAAAATCAACATTCCTGTAACACAGCTCTCTTTGTATCACGGGAAACCGCTTCCTGGTGTTCGACCCAAGTCTGGACATTTGTAGACTACAAGCATTACACGCGATTATTATCCAGGAATTTCCCCTCAGATATTGGCCGGTGGTGTGAGAAGAGGAGAGCGGGGAGACTGGGAGAGGGCATCATCATTGAAGGCCACGATACAACCCCACCCAGCAATTGACAGCGGCTGCCCCTGAAGGGCAACCTCTCGCCCTTGATACAAACATGGCAACTTCACTGGCGGCAGATCAGCCATCATTGCCTTCTCAATTGGATATGATGACCTCTGATATCGATCCATTCCTGTCCGCGTCAACGGGCTCAAACCACCATCGCTTCTCCCATTTTGACAACCAGTTGTTTGCACTGGGTCCAACAACCTCCCCGGACCAAGCAAAGCGTGCACTGGAGGCTCATCTCGCTGAGACTGAACGTAGAATACAGGAGGCTTCGAAGCTTGGAACCACTCTCGTACAGCAACG
Organism: Hyaloscypha hepaticicola; assembly: GCA_002865625.1. Classification (NCBI taxonomy): domain Eukaryota; kingdom Fungi; phylum Ascomycota; class Leotiomycetes; order Helotiales; family Hyaloscyphaceae; genus Hyaloscypha; species Hyaloscypha hepaticicola. The sequence goes on from KZ613524.1 coordinate 304,111, forward strand.
CAAGGATCTTGCAGAGCGGCTCAAAGAGGTAGAAAAGCAGCAGAGCGAAGGAGATATTACCCCGGAACTGCGTCAAAAGCTCGTGGAGATTGAGAAGGAGTACAATGAGGTTGGACGCGAGAGCGCAAGGGCGTTTCTGCCGAAATCCAGAGCGTCGAGCAGCGAGATGGCGGGATCACCATTTGCGGGTGACTCAAATGTAACACCCAATTTCACATACTGCCTGATCCACGCTTACCCATGACAGCGCTCGAGAAGTCCTTCGAAATTCGAAAGTCAGGCCACAAACTCTCCGTCCAAACTCAGCGTTCCGAATCGAAAGCAGCGAAAGCAGCCGTCTAACAGAGTACATGATATTGAATTTGCAACAGAAATCAGCACTTCCCTCCTATCGCAAGTACGACATCTCCAAGCTTTACTAGCGGAAAAGGAGGAAACTCTGAAGACTATCACTTATGAGAAATCAAGACTGGAGATTGAAGCTGAAGGATTTAATCAACGCTTAAGGAGCCTCGATGAGAGTGAGCATAGATACAAGGACGAGAATTGGAATCTTGAGACACAGATACACGAATTCCTCGCATCTGCAAAAGAGGCTGCGGATAGGGAGAAGAAATTGACGCAGAGCCTCAACATTGTACAGGCGGAGAAAAGTGCTGCACAAAAAGAACTTGATGAGATCAAGTTAAGCCATGCGAAACTGACAGAAGATCACGCAGCTGCCCTCAAGCATCACGATGTTGAGCTTGGCAGCGTGAAACGGAGTATGACAATGGCTGAGAATGAGCGTGGTGCTTTACAGCGGAAAATTGAAGATCTCACAGGCCAAAATCAGGAACTTGCCAAAGCTGTAGCACACCAACGAGGCCGTTTAGAGGATAGGGAACAAGCGCGAGGGTTGAGTGACGAGGATTTCGAGACAGCCCCTGATAATGTCACTCCCGAGCATTCTCCCCCACCGTCTCCTGTGAAGGGAACCCCGCGACACAGCATGCTTGAATCGGAGACTCTCAAAAGTTCTTTACACCATGCTCACCGAATGATCCAGAACCTGAAGACCAATATTCATCGAGAGAAGACCGAGAAGCTTGAGTTGAAGCGTATGCTCCAGGATGCTAGAGACGAGTTGGATGCGCGTCGAAGCGATATGGGCTCCAACGGGAAGAGGAATCGGAAGGTTGACTCAAAGGAATTCAAAAAGCCTCTCAAACCTGGACAGCTCGGTGGCCTCAGGAGTAGCCGGAGCGAAGTCTTCCTTGAAGATCCCAACTGGGAGGAAGATGCTGGCGAGCGAAGCCCTAGCCACTCTGTAAACACTACTGCTGCTCATATCGCTGCTGGGGCAGCAGCTGGAGGTGTCGCTCCCGCGGTTCTGACCGAACCTAGTGATCGTTTCGACACTGCCAACGAGAATGACACTAGTGATGCCTTCGAGACTGCAAACGAGCGAGGTACCGAGACTGAAGATTTCCAGACTGGCCACGAAGAAATGAGCGGCAGTGATGAGCTCACAGAGACTGAAGGAGGGAATGGCACGCCTCGTCATAAGCCCACCCCTCTGTCTCTCTCTAAGCCAGGAAATAGGGCTTCATTCCAAAGCACAGCTTCTACCTCTGGAGATGAATACAGCTACGAGGACGTGAAGACTCCCACGGCATCTGCTCATCCCCAACGCTTGCGTCTCAAGGTCAGTCGCGGTGGCAATCGGAGATCTCGTGTCGCCAGCGAAGAGCCTCAGTTCCAGAGCAGTCCGGCCAGTTTTGCAAATAGCAGTAGAAATGGCACTCCTCAAAAAGCCGGTCAAAGCTTGTTTGCGGAGCTGGGTGATATGGGCGGCAGTGATGATGAGTCTATGCAGGGTACTCCAAGTCGTAGTGGATTTGATTCGCAGATTGCAACGCCTGCACCTTCAAGACCTGGTACGGCAAAGAACACACCCGCGATACTCAGCCCTGTCTTGCCGCCGCCAGTACCAAGTATTCCAATGGTGGATACCGGGATGATGACTGAACCTTGGGAGCCTGAAACACATATACCTTTGACAGCAGTTCCTCAGCTCGCTGGAGCTGGTCTCACAGGTGCTGCGGGAGCAGAGGCTGACCTATTGATGAGAAACAAACATTCTTCAACAGCAACCCAGGTAAAAGCCGAGACGTCTGACGCTGGAAGTCAATGGCATGAGGAAAAGGCGCACGACCCACTCAAGATTGACTCGGATGAGAGTTCCCGACCAATTTCTACATCCACTTACAGTGACAGGAGCTCTCAGTACGATGCACTTGTCACGGACGAAAGACTCGCTAAATTCCCGTCGCCCCCGTCGTCTCGCGCCCATACTCCAATGACCAGCTTGGCTGGCGTGGAAGTACTCGCAGCACCTTTGACCATTTCCACAATCGTTTCCGAGCATGTTGAGCCGACTCAAGCACCTGAGTCACCAATCCTTCTCGATTCACAGAGAGGACCAGTGGCATTTGCACCAAAGCTTGGGCCAATCGTTGCACCTCTTGCGTTTTCTCCAATCCAGTCAGTGAATACGGAACCCATCGAGCCTCGCAGCCCGCGGCGAGATGGGGTGATAATCCCACGTGACAACTCAGAGGATGAGAAGACCTTCAACGACACGCCGGAGACTCCAAAGCCAACCTTGCTTGGCTCAGTCTTCGGGTGGAATAAGAACAAGACATCGACAACTCCACTCATTGCTGAGGACGATACTCGTCAGTCACCCAGTGACTCTCCAATGATCGAGACACCCGATTCTCAACGGCCATTCAAAGAACTTTCCAGCAACCCCCACGAGCGCACTGCAAAGAAACAACGTGTGAATACTAGTGATGAAAGCTCACAAACCGCTCTGACTGCCGAACAAATTGATGACATGTTAAAAGTTAGAAGAAAGGATATTATAGTAGCTGAAGATGGGCAGAGGTCACCCCGCGGCACTACGCTTTCAACGGCCATCAAAATCCGGCGGTCTCAAGAAAGTATCGGAAGTGTTGGTCGTGCCAGAGCAAAGATGGCTGATCCCGACTTTGTCCACGACATTGTTCCGTTGAAGCGACCTGGTAGCGCTGGGAGTGCCCGCAATAATTCCATCTCCAGTACTCACCCTCCTTTGCCTACTGATCATAAGGAGGTCATCGCTGCGGCTGCGCAGCGTTCTGGGTCCTCCGGTGGTGGTCCTGGCAGCATGGGCCCCCCTCTAATGCCAGCATCTGCTTACAGAGCCAACCCATCCTTCAGACCCAGAACGCCAAGCTCTCAACCTCCTCTGAGTCCTTCTTCTTTGAGAGGGACTCCTACCCCGCGAGCCGTGCACTCTTCTACGACGACTGAGTTCAAATCTCCTCCCACATTGAAGAGCAGATCAAGGGCTTCATCCATCTCTTCATTTGCCTCGGAAGTCGATACTCGGTTTAACCTCAGACCCGGCATGATGCCACATGGCCTATCATCGAACACTGATCCACGCATGATCAATGCTATCACGCAGACTATGATTGGAGAGTATCTCTGGAAGTATACCAGAAAGGCCGGCCGAGGCACGATGTCGGAGAATCGACACCGTCGCTACTTCTGGGTTCACCCATATACTAGGACTCTTTACTGGAGCGACCGAGATCCATCATCAGCAGGTCGAGCTGAGTTGAAAGCAAAGAGCGTTCCGATCGAAGCAGTCAGGGTCGTAACGGATGATAACCCAATGCCCCCCGGTCTACACCGCAAAAGTTTGGTCATCATGACTCCTGGCCGATCCGTCAAGTTCACTGCCACTACCGGACAGCGCCACGAGACATGGTTCAACGCCCTTTCCTATCTGTTACTGCGTACTGGAGAAGATGCTGTTGGTGACACATCTGATGTTGCCACGGGGGCCTTGACCTCGGAAGATGTTGCAGAATTCAATCCTGGATATGGGAACAGCACACATCAAGGCCCCAGCTCCCTCTCCTCGTATAACAGTCGTACGACACGCAACGAGTCTCGAGAGCGCAAGTCTTCCCGACTTTCAGCACAACCCCAGCTTGCATCTACGTCTTCTCGCCCATCAGTAGGAACTTTCTCTAGATTCAGCACCTATTGGAAGCCTGGAAAAGAAGATCAGGTCGGAAGCTTTTCCAGTAGAAAAAGTCGGCACAGTGTCAGCGGCACTGGGAGTATCTACGAGGCTAGCGAAGTCCACGACAGTGCGGAGGATCTCAGGGAAATGATCGAGAAGCAGGACAGGGAGTCTGACAAGTTGGAGAATGTTCGAGCATGTTGCGATGGTTAGTCATTTCCTTGAAATCTTGAATTCTTCTAACTACTACAGGCAAACACGACGTTGGACATCTCCACAACTCCACCAAGGGACGCCACTCCACAATTGGAGCAGCATCTGGATCCCAACGCCCAGCACCACCACGAAACAAGAGCCGGAACAGTTTAATGCGACGTACCGACTAAATATAGTCACTCACCTTCCCCATCAAGGGATTTCTTTACGAATTTTATGTCTTTCATTTGCTTCTTAAAAAGCAAGACCGCTATCTATGAAGAGCGAGCATCACGACCTTGATCATGCATGATCCGGATAGTCACAATATCCACGTTTTTCTTTTCTTTTGAGTAATGAGTGAGTGGTGTCGAGGATATAATGCCATGAGATAAATCTCATGGCAGCCGAGGCTTTTCTTTCTTGTATGATTCTGTATCTGGGTGATGGCGGACATTGATGAGAAATACGCGGGCAAGGAGGTGTGGATATCCTTTGGTTGATGGTTGGTGCAGCTAGGAGGTATAAAAATATTCGAGATCTCCAAGTCCTTGTAATCCCTGTGATGAAAAATCTGTCATTCAGTTCCCATTCCTCCATTACATCACGCTCAAAGCCATATGTTCCTCCCATTTTTTGAAGACCGATTCTTGAATTTGCAGCAATAATATTATACCAGAGTGGTCTCGGTGATTCACCAGAACGTCCAATCATCTTCCACCTGAGAAATAAATCCCTCATTCAGCCTCCTCAGATATTTTCTCGCACCGCTTCTTATAAATCACTTCTTGGTCTTACTGTTGTTTATTACACCATCTTATCTTGCAAGGAGACCAAGATGTGCACACAGACAACCTACACCTACACCTCCTCAGACTGCGACTGCGAGTACATCGTGTTCATTTGCTGTTCTAGAGCAAAAATCAAGGAGGGTACACTACCGAGTTGTAAGGGGGGACCAGTAATTAAGAGGTCGGAGAAGATTGAAGGGGGTTGTTGGGGAACGGATTGTTGGATGCAGGGGAGGAGGTGTGCAAAGGAGTAAGTGGAGGGCGGGGGTGGCTTTCTGAAGAAGTTTCTTGCTAAAACGAATGCTAATTTGAACAGGATGAAGGTGAACGTTCAAGTTAGTTAGGGGTGGATCAGCAAGTGAAAACGGCACCCTGTCTTCGCCAAATGAGCGTTTCGAAGAGTCGGGCAGCTACTGTTCAAATCTTTCAAGCCTTCTTTGTTGAGTAAAGGCTCTGGAGCTCGAAGGAGTGCTTGTGTGAGGGCCTGCATGGGTTTTGGGGGACCAAAGATGCGGGGCTATGTTTTTTTGGGGGGTATTTGACCCCATCTAAGCGCCGTACGTTGCCTTGTAGAGGAGTTATGGTGATTGATAACAGCCCGCGTTATTAATCCAATCATTTCTTAAACAATCGATACCTCTCGAGAACTTCGCGAACCGTGTTCGCAGGATCAAGTTAAAGCAGTCAACGACGGTTACCGAATCTACTACAGTGGCAAAAAAGAAGAATTCACTAGTTGAGAACAAGAGAGACAAATGTCTTATAGCCCGCGAGATGGAAAGTCTGGATGGTCCCGCCAAGCCACTAGCCTTGGCGCTAATCCCCCCTTTTCTTCGCGCCTAGAGGCTTCACGCAGATAAGGCAAGGCATATGCGCCCTTATATCCCAAAACACTCAGTATCTTAGGGTCCTCGATATCTTAGCCTTAGGGCCCTTCAAAGAATATCGAATGAACTTGCACCCAATTGTGGGCTTCAACTTTTCTGCGCCAGCACAGGGTTTATTTGCTACTTATCTAGGGATAACTCTTTGCCGACGTCTCCAAACCTCGCCTTAGAGGCACATCTAGGATAGCTTTTCTTGAAATTAATAGTATGATCTCGGCAGCCTTCTGAACAATAATCAGCTGGAACTACCAGAATATATCACGACTCAGAACTCCGTGGCTTACGCAGAATTAGGACATTTAGCAAGACCATCAGCCACGACTCTTTTATCGACGCAGCAACAAAGTCTATTTGTGTTCTAGTGAAGCGGCCCAAGCACGCACAAACTCACCCACAATCACGCAAGGCTCTTAACATCACCATCCTTGATCTTCCCAGTACCAACCAACCGCTTAACTTCGGCAGACCATATCCCTTTGATCTCGTCTGCAACTTTGAGACCATTCAGCTTGCCGGCCAAAGCCGCAGTCTCGTCAGCATCGATTTTGCCCTGGACCAGCTCAACATCGTTCAACACAGCATCAATGACTGATGCCGATGCGTCCCCGCTGACGAAGTAGTTGGCATCCTTGACACTGCCCTTCAGAACACGTCTATTCTTTTTGACTGCTGCCTTCGCCGCTTCCTTAGCCTTCTTGCCCTGCTCACGCTCTGCCTTGGCCTTCTCCTCAGCCTCTTTTGCGGCTCTTGATTCAGCTTCCTTGGCAGCCTTGGCGTCATCAAGGGCTTTCCTTTCGGCGGCTTCCTTCTCAAGGCGCTTCTTGTTTTTAGAGGCATTGGCTTCTTGACGGAATCTCTTGATACGTTCATCACCAGCCATTGCGTCATCGACTAATTTCCTCAAACGAGCAGAATCCTCAGTCTTCTTCTTTTTGCGGGCGTTGTTATTCTTTCGCTCCATGTGACGCTTTTGATCGCGGTTCTCATTGTCATCAGGCACATCCTCATCCTGGTATTCGAAAGACCGCCATGAATCAAAGTTGTAGAAGAAGTTGTAGAATGCGTCAACATCATCCTTGCTACTGTTCTCATCCCCAAATTTGGGCACAGGCTGGATGCGGGAGAACCTGCCCTCGGATTTGAAAACGTTGCTCCACAATTTATAATACTTGCCCTCTTTAAGTTGCTTCTTGGTGGGAGGCTCAACATCGGCATGTTCGTCGACGGAGTCAAACTGGCGACGCTTGACGGGATCCAGTAGGATCTCGGTTGCCTTTTGGATGCACTTAAAGAAGCTATCATCTTCCGTGCTTCCAGCTGCAGCCTTCTTATCAGGGTGGTGGCGGAGAACCTTCTTGCGGTGAGCACGCTTGATTTGTTCTTCAGTAGCTTTATAGCGGTACTTTGACAAACCGAGGACGGCATAGTGATCTTGGCTCTAAGCTAGAGTTAGCAAATCCTATCTAGGACAGATTTGAACCCTCACCTTCCAATCCTTAGCATCACGAGAAAGCATCATGGGATCTTCTGGCTCGCTGATCTCCCCCGAATCATCGTCTTCGACTTTCTTGACATTTTCTTGAGCTTGAATGCGATCATCTTCGGAGAAGGTGCGCTTGTGACGGGCTCGACGAGCATGGGCGAGGAAGTGAGGGCCAACTGGCTCAATGCTACGTTGTGTCGCTGCTGAGAGCTTCCCAATTGCCTTGAAATCTTTCTCGCCAGACCAGCTCTCTGGGAGGACAGGCAATGGAAGGTTGACTTGTGTATGCGTGGTCATTTTGACGGTGAATTCGAAAGACTAAAAACCTTTTGTTTTCTCCTGGTGTGCGGTAGATGGGGGAGACGACAGAACTTCGGACGCTTCGTGGTGGTTGGCAGCTGGTAGAACACGAACTTGGGCTCCTGAAGATACTTCTAAATGTTGGAGCTCTGCGGAGGCTCTTTCGGCTGCTGCTATCGCAGGATGGCTATGCGAAGGTTGCAGGAACGATGGTATCTGAGGCAGGTTACCCTCAGCAAGGTCGTTGAGAACTTTCAGTTGTGCGGACTCGATTGGGGCGGAAGGGATTTCCGCTTGCAAGCTGGAAGGGGAGTCTGACTGAGCAACTGCAGGCCTGATGTGGCAGTCTTCACCTTGATCTGAAGTGCAAAAAAAAAGTTAGCTCGCCTCCGTTTTCTTGAGCTTATCGCTGGTCACGTGGAAGGCGATAACAGGCGAAGACGACCGAGTCGAATGGAAACACCTCAGATCTTTGGATTCGAGTGTAGAACTGAAATTAGCCTCACCTCCGCTGTCTTCTACATTTATTCCGTCAGTATCGAACCTCCTAGACTGCTTTTCGGTTGTACTAATGAAGAGAAGTGTGACAGCCGCCGCCATCTGTTCAATCTGCTCCCCTGTTCGAAGCAATCGCTGAATCGATCTCCGCTACCTTCCGCTCACGCTCTTTCTGGTCTGCCTCTCTTTTTTTCTTCTTCTTTTGGTTCTTACGGGCAACCTTCGACAGAGTCGTTGGTGGACTCGGACTTTGGGTTTTAGGATTTCCATCCTCTTTAACATTGTGGAATATTGCTGCCGCTAGCTCACTCGTACCATCCATTGCCTTGTTTGGGGTAGGTACAGGCGCCTTCACCTTGTCGCTGGCTCTGGGGGCAGCAGACCTCTGCTTCTGCAGCTTTTTTACAATATCGATATCTGGTACGTTCATTGTCTCCTGAAATGCCATAACTTTTGTAAAGCTTTCCGTAGTGCGAATATTTGGTTTCGAGGGTTTCTTATGCCGTTTCATTGTATGATTTTGAACTTGGTCTGTCATGTTGTTAGAAATGGTGGCCTTGATTTTGTAGAGGATTTGCATTTGAAGTTGCATTCGAGTTGTGAGTCTCAATTGCCAATCTGGACTGCAGTAGCAGCTGTTCTGGGAGAGTTAGTTGCTTCAGCCATGTCCGGATAATTGTGCAAGCTCTGAGTATCAGGATTTGCACTCTGGACTGCAGTCGCAGACGGACCAGAATTTCCGGTTGTTGGTTATCACATGAGGATTGTGAACCTTTGAGGCCATAATATGCTCTTCGGTCACTGCCAGAGCAGAAAACTTTGTGGGTGTAGCCAATACGTGCGGACCTTAAACATTTGAGCTTGTAGTCCTCTTATCAGAAGACTTGCTTGCTCTAGCCGTGCTGGGATACACGTGCGGGTTGTTGATGTCTGGGTCTGCATTCTCGAGGTCGCGGCCATATCCGAAGATATAGCTGCTCTCGCCGGGTTTAACTGGACATGCGAGCTTTGAGTATTTGGGGCTGCAATCTGAACTTCTTTGCTGGCGTACGAGAAGTTTTGCCTGAATTTGGACGCTGGAGCCAGCTTTTGATTTTCGGGATTGCAACCTTGACTGCAGCTGCTGGCGGATAAGAAGACTTCGTTGCACTATCCGTGTTTAACTTGCTCTCGTTCTTCTGTATTTTTGTTTCCGCAGTCGTTCCTCCAAGTTCAGTTGTGACACCCGCTCGTAGGGGTACGAGGCCTCGAGGACGGTAGGTATCGTCCTCCGAGCCACACCTTCTCGTGCCTTTGTTCATGGATACTGTTTCATACTGCTCATCAACAATATAACATGATGTGAAGTAGTCGATTTCATCACTGAGATTTCCGAGTTTTTGGCTGTCGATGTTCACTCGCTTCTTTTGTTGGCCGAACGGCAGTGTTGCATCAGCCCTCTCTGGGGCAGTTGGATGAGGAGACACTGGTGCGTGGAAGATGGCTGGATTATTTTGCGCAAATAAACCTTTGGGTGGTTCATAGTGCCTTTCATCTTCGTATATGGACGTGTAGTTGTCATCTTCGCAGCCCTTTCTCGTCGGTATCACAGTGGTTACTTCCTGAACAGACCCTTGGCCATTCTCAAGCTCAGTAGTACCGTTGCTAGAATTGCCGACCCTTTCTGCTGCATAAGAGCGAGGTTCATGCCTTCGAGCTTGGCATAGTCCAATACTGCCGCGATTTCATGATCGATTGCGTCCGATTGGAACATTGTAATTATCCGATTGTTTGAGTCTTCGGCCTTTTAAGTTTTTGAGGTTCTTTCCAATGAACAGTTCTTGGGTTCTTGCGAAGAGTTGTCATTTACTTTGTGCTGTATAGCCAAGAAATTTGTTAACATATCAGCTTACAAACGAAGAAGGACCGAGAAGCATAAATTGAGATGGCATTAGCAGCATACCGCCACCTTCTACGTTCAACGCGGATAGCCTTCCAAGGTTCGCGCCTTCGACCCTCCTCCTTGATATCACGTGATCGAAATGCTAACGGTAATTGATGAAAGGCGATACCCAGATCCTACACGCTGCACGTTTCCAAGCACGGGAAGCTTTTCGAAAAAATTCAGCGATGCAACAGGGTGACCCAGCTTTGGGACCTGCTATCACACATGCGGAGGAGGTGGCGAAAATTCTGAGGGAGAACGTAGTGCAGGGGAAAAGGGTGGATAAGGAGGGTGAGGAGATATACAGTGAGTTCTTCTTTGTATCTTCCTAGGGACGCAAATGTGGATATTAAGTATGACAATGCTGACTCGTGCAGAATTGCGGATTCATGAGCATACAGAAAGGGGAGATAATGATACCGTGAAGATGCCGAACGGGCAAACGGTCGTGATTGATGGCAAGAAATGCTCGGATCGCTAATTCGAGATGAGTTTCATTGGAAATCTCCGTTGCATCGTACGAGGCTTTAGATCCGCCGGGGAGAGGCGGGGTGCTGTATCATTATGCTCTAGACCGCCTGTGTAAACAAATCTGTACTATCAAATCTTGAAATGATTGCTGGCCAGCTTCCACTCGTCCCCAAGTATTTAGGGTTAGAAGTTTGGAGTAGTGTCGAAAATTTTGGGAGTATACGCTGTGGTTGGCTGGCTAGCAACAGCTCGGTCAGTCATGATAAGGGTGCCTTGTTCTTATGATGGGTTGTTGCAGGAATACTTCAGGTTCAATAGCTCTACTGACTCAAAGAAGCAGAAACTTCTTTGCAGTTTTGACGATAGCAAGTTCGCTTCCTGCGTAATGAAAAGCCCAAGACTCCAGAAGAGTTGAAATAGGGATCGGCGCACCGTGATATTGTAGATTCGGGAAAATTGCTCGAATCATGATACAGGTAAGACGTAGCCATGTAGAGCTCTGTTTTCCTAACGCCAAACATCATACAATGTAAGGACAATTTCTGTCAATTCCCTGCCAAACTTGCATATTGAACATCCCCCTGACCTGGCGGAGGAGCCACTGCAGCCATGCTAGCCAGATCATCGTCAAGCGCAGGAGCAACTGTTCTTTGAGCAACCCCAACTCCTCCTTGCGAACTCAAATCCGAGAACGCAGACCGCCCTTCTCTCCCCGTAGCTGTTCTCTCATCCTTATCCATAGTCCCAATGGGTCTCGGTCTTCCCCACTGCACTCTTAACGGGCATCCAGCAATAACAGCCCTCCCTTGTAATGCTTCCGCCGCGGCCTCTGCGCCCTCTCTCGTAGCATAGTTGACGAATGCGCAGTGTGACATATGCGAGCAGACTAAGGATCGGATCTTTCCATAAGAAGAAAAGAAGTCTCGAATCTTGAATTCGGGCAGGTCATCCTCCACACCAGTGACGAACAACGAAGTAATGGATTGGTCTGCTGGCGGTAAGATATCTTGTGGTCCAGGCGGTAGTTGGGCTGCACTCGGGAACGGCCTCCCTCCCCTGGCTCCTCCCCTTCCACCCCGACCGGCTCCTCTCGAGCTTGCAGCGCCTCTGCTATCTCGTGTTCGTATCGGGCCTGGGCCGTTATTTGCCAATGCCGTTGCACTCGTTGAGCTCTCCCCCGCCGCACCTTCTCCCTCGGCTGGTCCAATTCGTCTCTGCTTTTTGAAGTAGGGTTCACTGTTCGCCAATCGTCGTAGAAGTTCTCTGGCCTTCTCGTCTGTCTTCTCATATGCCTCAACCCCTCCTCTACCATCTTCAATTTCCTTCTCGTGCTCCTGTGCGTAATATTCTCGATTGACGGCGCTTTGAGGACCTGGTGCTACCATTTTGAGCGCTGCATCGCGGACTACAATCGGGAGGCCGAAAGACAAATCGAGCATGCAGCATTGGCAACAGTTCTTGAGGCGGGCGCATGTGAGACAGATATTAGTGCGCTTGCTTCGTGCTGTGCGGTCTGCTTTCCATTTGAATACTGTAAAGGGTCGAGTGCAAATCTTGCATTCTGTAGACACAAGTCAGCAAAAGCTTGTGTCAGGATTAAGAGGCGCTGTCTGTACGATCCGACAACTCTGTAAGGCAGAAAGAAAAAAAGAGTTACGCACCTTCTCCGTAGTCTTGCTTGATCATTTGGACGTATGGGTTCTCCGGGAGGCAATTCTCGCAGACCGAGGGGAAGTCCGTGGTTTCCCAACCAGAGCGGTTGAGATCTTGCTTGATTTGAGGAGGCATCTTGGGCCACTTAAGGCGATATTATGGATTGTGGGAATCGACTTTGCAATGCGTGTGGTGTATTCGATCAAGGATGGGGAAGGCGGCGCGCTTGGGTTATTTGGTAAGGCTGAGGGACGAACAAAATTTAAAATAATCGAAGCCTTACGACTCCCGTGCACGTGATCAGACATAAGAATCAGGGGTGTTTTCGTATTCGGGTTCCACTGTAAAAGATTGGCTAGGGGAGATTGTGCCTGGATCGAAATATCGAAGAAACTACATAAACTCCGCAAATTCCCACCTTCAAGCCTCCTTACTCTCAACCTCGCTCAATTCGATCCTCCTACACCCACAATCCTCCCTCACACCTCTTCTCGTCCACAATGGCTCCTACAAAGCTCGAAACCGAGGACCATACTCGCGATGCTGCATTCAACAAGGCAATGCACAAGGACTCTTCCAATGCTCAAGGAGGATTCAGCGCGATGTTGAAGAAGGACAAGGCTGCCCAGAAGGCTGCTGTTGATGAGTATTTCAAGCATTGGGATAACAAGGCTGCAAAGGATGAAACCCCTGAGATCAGAGAGGTACATCTTGCAATCTTCTGGACTGCGATGCATGCTAACTTCACCAGGCGCGGAAAGCTGAATACGCCACCCTCACGAGACAGTAAGTAGCAGGAACCAGAACGGTATATTTGCTGTACTAACAACTCGTAGTTATTACAATCTCGGAACAGATCTCTACGAGTATGGCTGGGGCCAATCCTTCCACTTCTGTCGCTTCGCCTACGGTGAACCTTTCTACCAAGCTATTGCTCGCCATGAGCACTATCTTGCCGCAAAGATCGGTATCAAGGATGGAGACAAAGTCCTCGATGTTGGCTGTGGTGTTGGAGGACCAGCCCGCGAGATCGCAAAATTCACAGGTGCACACATCACAGGCCTAAACAACAATGACTACCAAATTGAGCGTGCCACACGGTATGCCCAGAAGGAGGGCCTTGCAGACCAATTGAAATTTGTGAAGGGTGATTTCATGGTATTTTTGCTCATCATCTCCTTCATTTAACCTCTATTAACCCTGCTCAGCAAATGTCCTTCCCTGAAAACAGCTTCGATGCTGTTTATGCTATTGAAGCGACCGTCCACGCGCCTTCTTTAGAAGGTGTATATGGCCAAATCTTTCGTGTACTCAAACCGGGCGGTGTCTTTGGTGTCTACGAATGGCTCATGACCGACAAGTACGACAACAACAACGAGCACCACCGCGAAATCCGTCTGGGTATCGAGCAAGGTGATGGGATCTCTAACATGGTGAAGATCTCCGAGGGGATCGCTGCCATTAAAGCTGCCGGCTTTGAATTGGAGCTCCACGAAGATTTGGCGCAGCGACCGGATGCAACCCCTTGGTACTACCCTCTCGCTGGAGACTTCAAAATGATGGGGTCCGTTTGGGATTTCCCCACGATTGCAAGAATGACTTGGTGGGGCAGGGGTCTTGCGCATAGATTTGTCGGTGTTTTGGAGAAGATTGGAATTGCCCCTCATGGAACGCAGAAGACTGCTGACAGCTTGGCACTCGCTGCGGATTGCTTAGTCGCTGGTGCGAAAGAGGATCTTTTTACCCCCATGTATTTGATGGTGGCACGAAAGCCGATGGCGTAAAATGGGTTTGAGGATCGACACCGCAGGATGGGCGTAAAGGCATGCTGCGTTGACTTTTTGGGGTGTTCTTGTACATTGCTTCGGCCTTCCAGGTAACGTGTGCCGTTTGCTCAACGTTTATATCACATCTGAGCGCGTTGTGTTCAATGAGGGTCGCCATAGACATAGATAATAATATAATAATGAGGAAAGAGAAGATATCATCAATGACACGATAAAAGCCGGTCATCTGTTCCGTTTCTCATACCATGCTGTCGTCAAGCGACGAAAAGCACGAGCTGCAATCAATACTTTCTCCACTTTCAAGGCATCCCACAATTGCGCCTGCATTTTCTTAAACGGGTAAATAATAGTCAGTTCTTCCTCCTCTGTTCGCTTCGCTTACACTCGCCAAATGAAATATGTAGCCAAGTTACCTACAGTCCGTGGTTCGACATTGGAATGGTCTTCTGTTGCACGCCGTAACGACCGTTTTCCTAAACCGGCATTGTGTTTCTCCTCGCTTTCGTGTATCCTTTCAACCGGGTCGCTCGGCAACGATTTTACGATCTATGTATGATTTTGAGATCTCTGATAGATTCAGGGATTGCGTTACTCGAGTGCGGGAAGTACGGCAGGGTCGTCCACTGTTTTTATACCGATGTTCTCATAGTGGCAGGATGAGGTTGGCCTCCAAGCAGCTAAATTCATCATTTCCCTATTTGGAGTGATTCGGTGTTAAATCTTGCCAGAACTCTTTGCCTTTACCTATAGGTAAAGCTTGTATTCAGTTTAAGGTTCTTCGAGTAGCTCGAAGGTTCAAAGTACAAGCCTAGGATAGTCGTCCACTTTAAATTTTCAATTTCCAACAAGTATAGTGAAAGTTAGCTTCACCCGCAATCACAGAGGAACAAGGATTATCGTTAGCGCATCGCATTTCTGTCTAAATCACCGAAATTGGCTCTTTGCAAGTATTCTTGGGAATATATGCCCACGTCCCCCGCAAGTAGACATAATCCAGCCTCCGCCACGTCTACCCCCAAGTCTCGGATTTGTGTGAAGCTCAATTGCTGCAGCCTAAATCTTGTGCTTCTTGCTTTCACGACCTTTGGCCATGCTAAGTTGTCTGGCAACTTTGCACAAGGCATGTTCAATATCAACCACGGTCACTTTCCTTCCCTGAATCTCCTCGCACCCCCGTAAAATTTCCTGAATAGTACGCATTGCCTCGGTCGGGTTGTTGATGACCTCGACAATTTTGCGAAGGACGTTTGTTAAAGCAGCTGCGTCTTTGGGCATCTCCTCCTCCGCCATCTCGGCTGCATATTGGAGTGCGGCAGTTGGGCCTGATGGAGATCCATAGGAGCCTTTTGCCGTTGGTATAATGTGTTCAGCAAGATCTTGCTCAGTGGGCGCGAAGCAGATACCGTATTCGACGAAGTCGGATATTAGGAGCCAGATGATAATGCCTCCAGGAGGGAGGGAGGGAACCTTCTTGTCGGCGAGACGCTTGTATACTTCGGCGAAGGTCAAGGCAGCGCCCGGGGTGTTACAGTCTTCGGAAAGAGCCTGTGAGAATTCCCAAAGAAGGCGAAGCATTTGAGGAACTTTCGACTTGATGATTTGGAAGTTTTCATAAACAGGCATTGCAATATTCAAGTTTCCACCCCAGGTTGCGATGGTAGCAATAATGGATTCCAGATCCGGAGAGGCGTCCTGTTCCAATGTTAAGTCTTTGATGTGTTCTTTGTCTCCAAATGCAAATGTCCTCCATATCGACAATTGGAAGATGTTGAAGGCTGTCATAGAAGTGTTTCCCAACGGAAATATGGCAATAATTTCCTTCATGGAGGATCCAGTCAGCCGCAGCGGGAAAAACTTGTCAGTGCTCATATTCGTGGCCAGGGCCGAGACAACGCTAGACAAAGACAGAGTTAACAATCTGTGTTACAAAGCAAAATACATGGTAAAAATAAAGGAGTAGATCAAAGTATGCAGTGTCTGATCTCGAGAGCAAAGCAACGGCTCGTCTTGAAGTTGAGCTGCACCTAAAGTCCAGACAGCGTCTCGTCTGAGAGGCGAGCTGCATTGTAAAAGGAGGTCGGCAGTGAACGCGAAGAAAAGAAAAGTTTGCTGCCAGTGACTTACTATTTGTTCAAGAAATAATATCCTCGAGCATTCGGGTCAAGCTGTATGGCCGTTCCTATGATTTTCTGGTGCAGATAGATACCAACACACAATGTGCGACAAAGCAACGAGAGTAATACTTTGTCGAAGATAGAGAACCCCAAGAGCTGCTCCAATTCTTGCTCTGGTAAAGCATAGCCGAAAGCCATTGGTGCTGTCGTATCGTCGGGTCTTGGCTGTCAGCGGGTATGAAGTCTTGGAGGGTTGTGAGTCTCGTCGGGTGTTGAGCTTTGGGGGTAACTCAGTCTCGTCGGGTTATTAGGTTTGAAGGGTGTTGCGTCTCGTCGGGTGCCGAACTCTAGAAGGTACCCAGTCTCGTCGGGTTGTGGGAGTCCTGGAGGGTATTGCGTCTCATCGGTTGTGGAACTCTAGAAGGTACCTAGTCTCGTCGGGTATTGAGTTCTGGAGGGCCAGCTAGTCTCGTCGGATTGTGAGTCTTAAAGTTTCCCGCGTCTCGTCGGGTATTGAGCTCTGGAGGGCACCCAGTCTCGTCGGGTTGTGACTCTTGAAGGGTATTGATTCTGGTCGGGTTATGAATTTTGAAGGGTATCAAGTCGTGGTTTTGCTTGCTTTTGGCAGGTATTAGTTTTCAATAGGTACTGGGTCTCGTCGTGTATTAAATTTTGGAGAATTCGAGTCTTGACGGGTATTGATATGTGGAGTTTGCTCACTTTCGGCAGGTGTCGAATCTGGGAGTATGTTCACTTCTGGCGGATGTGAAATTGCATTTCACATATTTTATCTTCCACCGGGTGTAAATTGCCCAAAGAAATTCCTGCGGGTATTAAGATATGGATGGCCGAGTCTTGCCGAGTGTTGTTGAGCTTTTGATCTGTGGTGTTATATCAGTACTTTCAGGTATGAAGCTTATGGAGGCGGTTGTGATTGTTCCTAGTACAAGTATTATCAGGTATTATGCAGAAGTATCAGGTTTAGTGTCAAAATTGAACGACTCGCTATGCCGTACTTGTTCTTAATTTCAAAGAAAAGATGATTAAATCTGTTTTAGCAATTATTGTTATATTCCCCTACCTTTTATTGTTTCTTTAGTCTTCTGTGTAACATAGATCTCTTTATGTGTCTGTCTTAAGGACAACAGCACCTACAGAGGAGGGTGAGCGTATGTCAGAGTTACTAAACTAAAACCGAGGTGTATATTAGGGGCGGTAAAAGAATAATATATATAGAATTCGTGGAGCATGGGTACAAACTGCTAAGCGAGCTGCAAAAGGGGCTCGCTAAATGTGGGGTGATAGGTAGATTTTGGAGCAGGGATTTAGTGGCCAAGGGCACACTGCGAATGCAGTGTTGCAGTTTAGAAAAGGGAGAGAAGGGTGCACACGGATTATCAGAATATATTTCTGCATAAGCGCAGAAAATGAGTCACCCACTCAACAGACTGGCTAGGAGATAATCCTCAACTGTAGCAGCTAATTTCATCAAACCCTGGCCGGATCAGTCACTTGAAGACATCGGTCAGGCTTAATCAATACACCCAGATTGCTTCTCTAAAGGCAGAAGATGGGCAAGCCGAGTATATTTTGATTGAAAATACATAAGAAAGCTGCTTGCGTAGACGATTGACTAGATTTTCTCAGTTTCTTGAATTTTTGGCTGCACAAAATTAATAAGACCCTACATGATTGAAATGAGAAATCTTGAGGGCAATATGGACCAAAGGAGACATAAGGCATTGTTGACAGAGGATTGAATAAAGCCGAGCCAATCCTCACCTCAGGTCAGGGGCAGTGCCTCAAAGAAAAGTCCGGTGCAAGACACAGACTGACCATGCTGCTTCCTTAAAATTCGGATTGACAGAGAACTCAACATTCCCAGGTAGAAGAGAGGGAAAGACAAGAGAAGGGATGGTCTGAGGTTGGACCAAGCTGATGGGGAAAATGAGAACCGCATTGCGAAAGGAGCTGGTATATCAAGAGGCCAGCTGATCAGCCTCAAAGCTATTTCAAACCCCAAGCTCTTGACATTTCTGGGATTCATGCTTGCCAACCTTTAACCTCAACGCCACTCGCCAAGTTTATTATTGGCCGACGGAGAGCAGGACAAGTCTAGGTATGGCCAAAAACTCCAAGGCAGATGATGTTTTCATTCGCTGCGGAAGGTACGTTCATTCAGCGCTTCAACAAGAGCTGCGGAAACGGACACTCCTGGGCCGCCATGTCTGCGAAGTTGAAACGCCACAGGAGCCATGAAAGGCACAATCCAAGCCTGCCTTCCGCAATGAGAATTTGAGAATCGGGGGCTACCGAGGTAGGTTAGATAGGTAGGTACTCAGGTACCTAGTGAACGGGGAGTTTTCCCATGGCTTTGCAGCACGTGACCGTCAGCGATGTCAAAGATCTCCGAGCCACATCCGCTGCAGCCAGCGCCGCAGGACCATGCCGACGCCACGCCATATGCAGCTTGGTCTTCCAAAGTTCCAGAAGGCCCAAGGGAGCGCCATCTGGCTTGCGGCTTGCGGGGTTGTGCCTGGCAGCCTGGACCTGGCCATTTGGGATCCAATGGCCCGCCGGGCTGCCCAAGAGTTGCGCCGCTACTATAAGGTTAACCCGCTAGCCTTATCAAGGCAAAGATGGAAAGAGAAGGTCGTTGTCGACGTTACCACACTGTCTCTTGGCATAAGAGCTTAAAAGCTACAGTATCCTGATGCCTTGGCAATGGACCACGGGCATGGTTTAGGAAGGAGTCGAAGTCGAAGTCGAAGGACGCTCATCATGAACGCCGCCGCATAGCCTGAGCCGCACCAGTGACACACGCTTTTGAAAGAGCCTCCAATTCCAAGCTGCAGAACTTCGGCAGCTCCATGCCAAGAGAAAAAGAGAGAGAGAGAGAGAGAGAGAGAGAGAGAGTAAACCAAGTGGTCTTCTAGAAAATCCTGGTGGCAAGTTGCAGATCCTCGCATTAGTCCATCTCATGTACTGTACCATGTGCTGTGCTGTGCTTTATTGCTTGTGCGTCTCCCTTTTCGCTCTCATTATGCGCTCGCCCCGAGTCTAGAGGCGAAAGACTGAGTAAGGGTGTCTTCGAAGCTCGAAGTTCGTATGTTGACTTTCAACTTCAATTCCCAAGCTTCTCCAGCCCGCCACCAGTCTGCCTCTACCTACCTGCCCTGCATATCAAGGAGCCAAGCTTCCAGTCCGTCTCCTTTGAATCTTTGATAAGCTCGGGGTGTGCCCAATTTGGCAGTCTTGGATCGACAGCGCCTTGGCGTCGCAAACCCGTGCTTGGCAGTCCTTGGCAGCGTCTGGGTGAAATGATTAACGCCATCACGCCTTGGTCTTGAGGAATCACGAATCACGATACTTTATCGCTCGTGATAGATACCTCTTGGTAGGTACCTATTTGCTCATCTGCAATCACAATTCTCTTGTGCCTTGACGCGTGCTGCAGCTGGATCGAGGCCTGGAGTGTTATATCTTCCTGGCAGTGTCGTGTTGGTGCTCGAGCTTGCTTGCTACCCAGTGATAAACGGTTTTTCCTTTGCTAGGGAGCTTGGCATATGTAGGCATGCTGGGGATGTTCAAAATGATCCTCTGTCATCCGTCAAATCATGGCCGGCAGCGTTATCCTTACCACCACCGAGTGATACAGGCCTTCCATTTGCAGCAGAATCCAGAATCTACTCATCCTCCGCATCTCTTGGCATGGATACCTCTGATTACTGAAATCGAAGCTGGAGGTGGTGGATTCTGGTCCACAAGATCAAATTGCTAGCCTTAGTGCCTTCCCCAATCCACATTATACGCACACATGGGAATCCGAAGCACTCGAACACCAATCAAGAGTGCGCAATTGACAAGTCCTAGGCGATCAACATTAGCTAACATAGTTCCCACAACAGGAAGGTGTTCAAGGTTTTATACATGGGCCTGGAATGGCTCCTTTGGTAAAGTAGTTATAATGGCTTGATCCCCTCGTGTTTTGCTGTAAAAATCCCCAGCTCGGATTTCAAGGCTCGTACTTGCTCCCACAATCATGTGTAACTTACTTCCTCTGCTCTCTGTTTTGCCCTCTCCGCCAATTGAAGATGGCTAACGTATCCCAGCGGAACTAAAGACCGCAGACGCCCAATATACCATTAGAGGTGACAATCACCTCGCCATTGATCAAGAGGGTGCCATGGTTCACGCAGATGCAAAGGCTGAATCTGTCGTGGAAGCTGTGCAACACGACTATGTTGGTAAACCAACCGATGAAGAACTTTCCACACTTCGCCGTGTTTCTGGGAGCATTCCAATCACTGCCTACGTTTTCTGTTTCGTTAAGTTCTGCGAGCGAGGGTCCTACTACAGTGCAACTGGTGTCATTTCTAACTTCGTCAACCGAGTATGCGCCTCAAGACCTCAAAGACCTTAGTTTGATCTCGCTAATCCTTCAACAGAAACTTCCTGTGGGTAAAAATGGGTACGGAGCGCCTCCAAAGGGAACCCAGCAAACTGCTAGTGCTTTGGGACTAGGTACGGTCAAAGCTACTGTTGTGAGCCAGTCTTTCATAAGTCGCCTTGCTCGGTTTGGCCTTTTTACTCTTTTTAACTGTCAGAATTTTGTAATTTATATAAAGGTCACTTTATAATATAAGTCATACTTTATATTATAAATGGAAGCTCAAGTTATAAGTCGAAGTTATAACTTAAGAGAAATTCAAAGTGAATTGAGGTCCGATTGTGATAAAAGAGTAAGAAGTTATTATAAACTTAATTTTTTTTTAAGGAATTTCAAGTATTTATATATTAAAAGGTTATGGATTTAAATTATTATAACCGATAATTGATTTCAAACCAAATACTGAATATATATCCGTAATATTTATTAATTATTATAAATTATAATAAATTATAATAAATTATTATTATTATAAATCAATTCTCTTAATTTCAAATTAACTTAAAAGTTCCTTTAATCCGTTTATTAACTTGAATTAATAATAATTTAATAGTTATTATTAACCGCAAATATTAAATGAACTAAACGAATTAATATTTATATAATAATAAATATAATTAATTATTATATATTTTATTTTTATTCTAATCGCATTTATAATAATTAAATTATTTATTTAATTATTACTTTAATTTTTAAAGATAAAATTAAGAATTTAATAAATTAATTAAAAGAAACTTATTTATAAAATTAAATTTAATTAATAAAATTAAATATATAATATAATTATAAATTATTATATTATATTTTTAAATATAAGAAATATAAGAAATAAAAGCTTTTTTTCTTTATTTATTTAAATATTATTATATAATATATATTAACTATTATATGGAAAATCACGCGACAAGTCTATATATGACTTGGATTATATACTATTAACGAGGTACTTATAAATGCTTATATACCTTCACTCTACTGGTTAATTATAAATTAATTATATTATATTTATATATTTTATTAAATAAATACGAAATAGATATATAATTATTATATATATATAATAGATATTCACTTAAATCTCTTAAAGGATTCAAAGATTAGTTCTATATTAAATTCACTAGTCTTATAATTCACTAATTCTATTAATTTATTATCTATTATTATCTATTTTATAAACTAATCTCTCTATTCTTTAATAAGAGATAATTTAATAAATAGTAATACTAAATCACTATTCTAAAAGTACTATTCCGATATTTAATTAAACTAATAGAATGAATCAAATTACTAATAGAAATAATAAAGGATTATTAAATCTTATTCTTAATAATAGAGAATTCCAAATTCTTATTAATAATTATAATAATAATAATAATAATTCTATTAATAATAATAATAAACTTATTCTTAATACTTAAATTATAATAATAAAAGATATTAAAATATTCTTGATTTCTAATATTAATTATTTATAAAAAAAAAGATAGGAAATTAATATAATTAATTATTATATTTTAAATCTTTAATAGAAAAAGAATATCTTATAAAAAGACTTGAGATTAGTTATCTCTATTAATAATTCATTTATTAATTTAGTTTTTATTTCCTCTCGACTCTTAGATTCGGAGAATATTAAACTAGAATAAGAAAGTTCTTTTATATCTAGTCTAATAGATATTAATAATTTTAATAATACTATTATTCCAGAATTATAATATAGTATAATCGAGCCTTCGGTCAATTCAAGAGTCTTTAAATCAAGGTTATATTATTTATAAGGATTTAAATTTAATTATCACGAGTATAGCATTTCAGGTCTAGAAGGTGTTATAATGGCAAGAAGTACTGCAAAGGTCGAAGTATAGCGTTCAGTGAGATCCAGTTATATTGAGAATACTAAGTTAAGGAGAAGAGAAGAGAAGAGAAGTCAAGGAGAGAGAAGTGTCTTATACCCTCCCAATACTTGCCCATGCCCTTAGCCTGAGACGTCAGTGTTATAGATATCGGTTTCCAGATATCGGTTCCCTTAGCCTGAAACCAATATAACCACAGTCAAGCTAATCATGTGACGGGCATCCCGATTGTTATAATGTCCATTTCGTATCCATTTTTCGTACCCATTTTTTAAAAAATTAAATTATCACGAATAACGGTCCAAATCACGTGTAAACTTTTTTCCTGATAATCCATTAATTAACCTTAAATTACTAGTCAAACGAAATTCATATAAGACACTTAATTAAGGCGGAATTCTAAGTGTTAAATAAGTGATAGAAATCGACGAGACCCTTAAATTTAAGGCCGTTACACCGATACAACTCCCGTGTACCCATTTCGCATCCATTTTCTGTACCCATTTTTTAAAAAATTAAATTATCACGAATAACGGTCTAAATCACGTGTAATTTTTTTTCCTAATAGTCTATTAATTAGTTCCAAATTACTAGTTAAACGGAATCCTTATAATGCGACTGATTAAGGCGGTATTTTAAGTCTTAAATAAGTGATTGAAATCGTGATTTTGGTGTTCCTACTATACGCAATGATATTATTGTAATTATACTTCAAAACCTTAATATCGGTTTTAATTTTTTTTTAAAATTATAACTTCTTTAATAATAAGGCTAAGCACGTGATTTTAATTTTCCGGAATAGGCCTAGTTCAGGTCTATAATTTAAATTAGGCGTAAATCACGTGACTTATTAAATGCTAGCGTATTAATTAAGAACGTGATTTTAAACTCGGGAGATTACCCCCTTGGATTTAAGGGCTCTTATTAGTCCAAGGGCCCACACTAGGCCCAAACAGGAGATTTACACCACTAATCTTGCAGAAACCTTATCTTTTTTTATCAAGACTTTAGTGTCCCTTATCAGTAAAAACCCCTGTTCTAGTATAGGTGAACCAAGCGAAAATCTAATCTTTAAATCTATTATTTAAAGGTATAATAAACTCAAAATAGAATTTAATAGAGAGAAATCCTATAAGGTTCAGATTCCTAATATATATTATAAAAAGAGTCAAATAAATAAAGAACTTTTACTTTCTTATAGGAATAGGTTTTTAGAATTCAATTATAAACTTATAATAAATATTCAATTCGAATAAATATTATAATAAATATATTATAAAATAATATTTATAATATTTAAAAGATTATATAAAAATAAAGCCTTTCTTTTTATAGAATTTATTAAGAAAATTTCAAGGCCTTTTTAATTAATATAATTATTATATTTTAAATATATTAATAAGAAATATTTTAGGACTTTCGAGAATTCTAATAATTAAATAGAGAATTAGTTTTCGAATTATATATTCGAATAATTTCTCTTAAAGTAGATTAAGAATTATATCTTAAAAGGAATCGAATAAGAATCTTTAATATTATTTTAATAAATAGAGAAATTAAAAAGTAATTTACTTTTATACTTTATAGAAAAGAAATAAAATTTATAAAATATTAGATTAAATAGATTTAATAAATTAAAAATCTTATTTATTTATAGATAAAAAAAGGAAAAATAAGAGATTCGAGTAAAGATAATTCTATCTTAAAAGATTTTAAAATTAGTAATTTAAATTTCCAGGAATATTAAAAGAAAAAAGAAAAGTCCAGATTATATTATAATAATATATTTAATAATAATTCTAGACTTTCTAGATTCCTTTTTAGATTTAATTTCTTTATTAATATAATCTATTATATTTATAATTAAAAAGAATATTATATAAATAATAAAATATATTTCAAATATAATAAATAAATAAAATAGAATTTTAAAAAAGTAAAAGTTTAAAAGAATTTCCGAAATCTTTAATAATAAATAAACTAGATTATTTAAAAAGAGTAATTATATTTAAATTCTATAAAGGACTTGAAAAAAGAAAAGATTAAATTTTAAATAATTATAATTATAATTTTAATAAAAAAAATATATTTATTTATATAATAATTTATATTTAATTAATTTAATTTAAAATAGATATCTTTAAAGTATTTATTAGATTAAGAAATATAAAAATAAATTATAATTTTCTTAATAATAAATAAATTTAAAATAAAGGATTTATACTTTTAATTAAATATAATTAATAATTTATAATCTTTTATAATAATAAATTTAAAGTTTATTAAATTTATAATCTTAAAGTTTTTATTATAAATAATTATAATAAGATATATTTATTTAAATTCCGATTTTATAATTATAAAAATATTAATATTTATTATTTTATTTTTAATATAGAATTTTATAAGAAAACTATTATATAATATATTAATTATATTAAAAAAAAAAATTATATTCTAATATAATTTAATAATATTAAAATCCTTATTTCAAAAGAATTTAATAAAGAATTTAATAGTTTATTAAATATCGAGTTTTAAATATTATTTATAATAAAAAGTAAATATAATTATTTAAGAAATTGAAAATTATATTTTTATAATAGATTTTAAATATTTATATTATTATATAATTTTAATTATAATAGTCTTAATATAATTATATATTAGATTAATATCTTTTATTAAAGAATTTCGAAAGTTTAATTATAATATATTAAATTATTTTAATTTTAATAAAATATTAAAACTCTTTAATTTAAAAGATATTAAATATTCGATTAATATAAATAAACCAATTCCTTATAATCTCTTATATAATTTATTAAAAGTTTAATTAAAAGTATTATATTTATATTTATAAAATATAATTTATAAATATTAAATTAAGTTTAATATAAATCTTATTAAAGTCTCTATTCTCTTTATTTTAAAAAAGAATAAAAGTCTTTAATTTTATATTAATTATTATAAATTTAATAAAGTTATAATAAAGAATTAATATTCTCTTTCCCTTATTAATAAGACTTTTAATAAACTAATAAAAATAAATTTTTTTATTAAATTTAATTTTAAAGATATTTACTATTATATATATATATAATAATTATAAATAAAAGATAATATTTAAAATCTATTATAAATATTTTAAATACTTTATAATATCTTTTAAATTAATAAATATATTAATAATATTTCAAGTATATATTAATATAATATTAATCGATTTATTAAATTATTTTATAATAATATATTTAAATAATATTCTTATATATTTATAAAATAAAAATAAATATTATAATTATATTTATTAGATATTTATTAGATTATATAAAAATAATCTATTTTATAAATTAAATAAATATAAATTTAATATTAAAAAAATCAAATTTCTCGAATTCCTTATTAATATAAAAAGTATTCGAATAGACTTTAAATAAATCTATAATATTATTAAATAATCTAAATTAGAATTATTTTATAATATTTAATTTTTTTTAAATTTATAAACTTTTATTATAGATTTATTTATTAATATTTATATATAATTTTTAAATTTATAAATTTCTTAAAGAATATAAAATAAGATTATAAAACTAGTCTATTCTAATAAATAGAAATAATATAAAAGAATTTTCAATTCTTAAAGAATATATTTATTTTAATATCTATTCTAGTCTATTTTAATCCTTTTAAGAAAATTAGAATAAAAATTAATATATTAAAATTTATAATTATAAAGACTATTTTATAATAATATAAAATTAATAATAGTATTAAATAATATTAATATTTAATAATATTTTAATTCCGAAAACTTATTAAAACTAAATATAATTATAATATTTATAATAGAAAATTTCTTATAATTATAAAAACTTTTAAATATTAATATTATTATTTTAAAAATATTAAATATATAATCGAGATTATTATTAATTATAAAAACTTTTAGTATTTTATAAAAATAAAATATTTAGAAAATTATTAAATATATTAAATAATATATTTTATAATATATAATTTTAAAATTATATATTATAAAAATATTTTAAATTCTATAAATAAATCTAATAAATATTCTAATTATATTAATAATCTTATTAATATAATTTAATTCTCGACTTTTTAAAATAAACTTAAAAGAACTTTTATTATTATAATTTAAATAATTATATAAATTATTAAAAGTTATTTCTCGAAAATTATAATATATATTAACTGTTATGTGGGAAATCACGCGGTAAGTTTATATATAATTTGGATTATATATTATTAATAAAGTATTTATAAATATCTATATACTTTTACTCTTCCGATTAATTATAAATTAATTATATTACTATTATATACCTTATTGAATAAGTGCGGAATAGACACGTGATCACTTATATATATATAATAAATACTTATCTGAATCTTTTAAGGAATTTAAAAATTAATATCTTTAAATAATAGATTTAAAGATTAGATTTTCGTTTAGTTCACTTATACTATAACAGGGGTTTTTACTAATAAGGGACGCTAAAGTCTTAGTAAAAAAAGATAAGGTTTCTGTAAAATTGGTGATGTAAATCTCCTATTTGGACCTAGTATAGGCCCTTAAGCCAATAAGAGCTTTTAAATCCAAGGGGATAATTTCCCGAGTTTAAAATTATATTCTTATTTAATACACTAGTACTCAATAAGTCACGTGAGATTGGTCTAATTTAAATTATAGACCTGAACTAGACCTATTTAAGAAAAACAAAATCACGTGTTTAGTCTTATTATTAAGGAAGTTCTAATTTTTAAAAAATTTAAACCCGATATTGAGATTTTGAAGTACAATTATAATAATATTATTATATAGCATGATCGAGCCTTCGGTCGATTCAAGAGCCTTTAAATCAAGGTTTACTTTTTTTATAAAGGTTTAAATTTAATAAAAAGTAAAAAAATAAAAAATTCGAGTATATCTTTAAAAACAAAAAATAAATATTAAGAATTCGTTTAATTCATATTAAAGACACATTAATTTAATACATTTATATACGCAAAGTCACGTGAACTTTAATAATAAATTTTAAGAATTTAATTTTTTTAAAAAAGATTAATATTTTTAAAATAAATAATAATTATTTATATTAAATATTAAAATTAAAATTAAAATA
>KZ613524.1:335040-372208 GCA_002865625.1 Hyaloscypha hepaticicola
AATTAGCTCCAAATTACCAGTTAAATGGAATCCTTACAATGCCGTTCATTAAGGCGGTATTTTAAGTCTTAAATAAGTGGTGGAAATCGTGATTTTGGTATTCCTACCTTACACAATGACATCGTTACAACTGCACTCCAAAATCTCAATATCGGGTTTAAATTTTTAAAAAATTACAACTTCCTTAATAATAAGGCTAAGCATGTGATTTTATTTTTCATAAATAGGCTTAGTTCAGGTCTATAATTTAAATTAGACTAATATCACGTCATTTATTAAGTGCTAGCGCATTAAATAAGAACGTGATTTTAAAGACGGGAGATTACTCCCTTGGATTTAAGGGCTCTTATTGGCCTAAGGGCCCACACTAGGCCCAAACAGGAGATTCACGCCACTAATCTTACAGAAACCTTATCTTTTTTTGCCAAGACTTTAATGTCCCTTATCAGTAAAAACCCCTGTTCTAGGGGGGTATACTCAGCGAAAATCTAACTTTTAAATCTATTATTTAAAGGCATATAGTAGGAATACCAAAATCACGATTTCAATCACTTATTTAAGACTTAAAATACCGCCTTAATCAATTATATTATAAGGATTCCGTTTAACTAGTAATTTGGAACTAATTAATAGACTATTAGGGAAAAAAATTACACGTGATTTAGACCGTTATTCGTAATAATTTAATTTTTTAAAAAATGGATACAGAAAATGGGTGCGAAATGGGTACACGGGAATTGTGTCGGTATAACGGTCTTAAATTTAAGGGTCTCGTCGATTTCTATCACTTATTTAACACTTAGAATTCCGCCTTAATTAAGTGTCTTATATAAATTTCGTTTGACTAGTAATTTAAGGTTAATTAATGGGTTATCAGGAAAAAAGTTTACACGTGATTTGGACTGTTATTCGTGATAATTTAATTTTTTAAAAAATGGGTACGGAAAATGGGTGCGAAATGGATATTATAACGGTCGGGATACCCGTTATATGATTAGTTTGACTGTGGTTATATTGGTTTCAGGCTAAGGGAACCGATATCTGGAAACTGATGTCTATAACACTGATATCTCAGGCTAAGGGCATGGGCAAGCATTGGGAGGGTATAAGACACTTCTCTCTTATTGACTTCTCTTCTCTTCTCTTTTCCTTAATTTAGTATTCTCAATATAACTGGATCTCACTGAATGCTATGCTTCGACCTTTGTGGTACTTCTTGCTATCACAATGCCTTCTAGACCTAAAATGCCGTACTCGTAATAATTAAATTTAAACCCTTATAAATAATATAACCTTGATTTAAAGGCTCTTGAATCGACCGAAGGCTCGATTATACTATTCTATACTAAATTTACTAGTTTTACAATTCACTGATTCCGTTAATTTATTATCTATTACTATTTATCTTATAAACTAATCTCTTTATTCTTTAATAAAAAGTAATTCAATAAATAATAATATTAAATTATTATTCCAAAAGTACTATTCCGGTATTTAATTAAATTAATAGAATTAATTAAATTATTAATAGAAATAATAAAAGATTATTAAATCTTATATTTAATAATAAGAAATCCCAAGTCTCTATTAATAATAATAATAATAATAATAATCCTATTAATAATAATAATAATAATAATCCTATTAATAATAATAATAATAATAATAATAATAATCCTATTAATAATAATAATAATAATAATAATAATCCTATTAATAATAATAATAAATTTACTTTTAATATTTAAATTATAATAATAAGAAATACTAAAATACTCTTGATTTCTAATATTAATTATTTATAAGAAAAAAAACAGGAAATTAATATAATTAATTATTATATTTTAAATCTTTAATAAAAGAAGAATATTCTATAAAAAGACTTGAGATTAATTATCTCTATTAATAATTCATTTACTAATCTGATTCTTGTCTTTTCTTAACTCTTAGATTCGGAGAATACTAGATTGGAATAAAAAAGTTCTTTTATATCTAATTTAATAAATATTAATAATTTTAATAATATTATTATTCCAGAATTATAATATAATAAACTCAAAATAGAATTTAATAAAAAGAAATTCTATAAAGTCTAGACTTCTAATATATATTATAAAAAGAATCTAAATAAATAGAAAACCTTTATTTTCTTATAAGAATAGATTTTTAAAATCCAATTATAAATCTATAATAGATATTTAATTCAAGTAAATATTATAATAAATATATTATAAAATAATATTTATAATATTTAAAAGATTATATAAAAACAAAACCCTTTTCTTTATAGGATTTATTAGGAAAATTTTAAAGTCTTTTTAGTTAATATAATTATTATACTTTAAATATATTAATAAGAAGTATTTTAGGGTCTTTAAGAATTCTAATAATTGAATAAAGAATTAATCTTCAAGTTATATACTCGAATAACTTCTCTTAAAATAAATCAAGAATTATATCCTAAAAGAAATCGAATAAGAATTCTTAATATTATCTTAATAGATAAAAAGATTAAAAAGTAATTTATTTTTATATTTTATAAAAAAGAAATAAAATTTATAAAATACTAAATTAAATAAATCTAATAGACTAAAAATCTTATTTATTCACGGATAAAGAAAAGAAAAATAAGGAATTCGAATAAGAATAACTTTATCTTAAAAAATCCTAAAACTAGAAATTTAAATTTTCAGGAATATTAAAAGAAAAAGGAAAAATCCAGATTATATTATAATAATATATTCGATAATAATTCTGAATCTTCTAGATCCCTTTCTAGATTCAATTTCTTTATTAATATAATTTATTATATTTATAATTAGAAAGAATATTATATAAATAATAAAAGATATTTAAAATATAATAAATAAATAAAATAGAATCCTGAAAAAATAAAGATTTAAGAGAATTTCAAGAACTTTTAATAATAAATAAATTAGATTATTCAAGAAGAATAATTATATTTAAATTCTATAAAGGATTCGGGAAAAGGAAAATTCAAGTCTTAAATATTAATAATTATAACTTTAATAAAAAAGATATATTTACTCGTATAATAATCTATACTTGATTAATTTAATCTAAGATAAGTGTCTTTAAAGTATTTATTGAATTAAAAGATATGGGAATAAATTATAATTTTTTTAATAATAAATAGATTCAGGATAAGGGGTTTATATCCTTAATTGAATATAATTAAGACTTTATAACCTTTTATAATAATAAATTTAAAGTTTATTAAGTTTATAATCTTGAGATTTTTATTATAAATAATTATAATAAGATATATTCGTTTAAATTCCGATTTTATAATTATAAGAATATTAATATTTATTATCTTATTTTTAATATAGAATTTTATAAAAAAACTATTATATAATATATTAATTATATTAAAAAAAGATAAGTCTATATTCCGGTATAATCTAATAATATTAAAATCCTTATTCTAAAAGAGTTTAATAAAGAGTTTAATAGTCTATTAGATATCAAGTTTCAAATATTATTTATAATAAAAAGTAAATATAATTATTCGAGAAATTGAAAATTATATCTTTATAATAATTTCCAGATATTTATATTATTATATAATTCTAATTATAATAATCTTAATATAATTATATATTAGATTAATACTTTCTATTAAGAAGTTTCGAAAGTACTATTATATTTCCGAGAGTCTAGTTACGAGATATCAGATTATTTTAATTCCGATAAAGTATTAGAATTCCCTAACTTGAAAGATATTAAATATTTAATTAATACAAATAGACTAATTCCTTATAATCCCTTATATAATTTATTAGAAGTCTAATTAAAGGTATTATATTTATACTTATAAGATATAATCTATAAGTATTAAATTAGGTCTAATATAAGCCTTATTGGAATCCCTATTCTCTTTATTCCAAAGAAGAATAAAGACTTTCGACTTTATATTAATTATTATAAATTTAATAAAATTATAATAAAGAATTAATACCCTTTTCCCCTTATTAATAAGACCCTTAATAGACTAATAAAAGTCAAAATTTTCACTAAATTTAATCTCAAAGATATTTATTATCATATATATATATATAATAGTTATAAGTAAAAGATAATATTCAGGACCTATTATAAATACTTTAAATACTTTATAATATCTTTTGGATTAGTAAATATACTAGTAATATTTCAAGTATATATTAATATAATTCTAGTTAATTTACTAGACTATTTTATAATAATATATTTGAATAATATTCTTATATACTTATAAAATGAAAATGAATACTATAATCACATTTATTAAATACTTATTAGATTATATAAAAATAATCTATTTTATAAATTGAATAAATATAAGTTTAATATTAAGGAGATCGAGTTTCTCGGATTCCTTATTAGTATAGAAGATATTTGAATGAATCCTAAATGAATCTATAATATTATTAAATAGTCCAAACCAGAATTATTCTATAATATTCAAATTTTTCTTAAATTTATAAACTTCTATTATAGATTTATTTATTAGTACTTATATATAATCCTTAAACTTATAGACCTTTTAAAAAATATAGAACGAGATTATAAAACCAGTCTATTCTAATAAATAAAGATAATATAAAAGAGTTTTTAATTCTTAAAGGATATACTTATTTTAATATCTATTCTAGTTTATTTTAATCCTTTTAAAAAGATTAGAATAAAAACTAATATATTAAAATTTGCGATTATAGAAACTATTTTATAATAATATAAAACTAATAATAGTATTAAATAATACTAATATCCAATAGTATTTTAATCCCGAAAACTTACTAGAATTAAATATAATTATAATACCTATAATAGAGAATTTTTTATAATTATAAAAGTCTTTAAGTATTAGTATTATTATTTTAAAAATACCAGATATATAATCGAGATTATTATTAATTATAAAAACCTTTAATATTTTATAAAAATAAAATATCTAAAGAATTATTAAATATATTAAATAATATATTTTATAATATATAACTTTGAGATTATATATTATAAAAATATTTTAAATTCTATAAACGGATTTAATAAACACCTCGATTATATTAATAATTCTACTAATATAACTTGACTTCTAATCTTTTAAAATAAACTCAAAAGAGCTTTTACTATTATAATTTAAATAATTATATAAATTATTAAAAAGTCACTTCTCGAGAATAAACTTATAATACTTATTATTTTTATTATAACTCGAGGGAATTATTTATTATATAAAAAGTAAAGAGATCTTTATCTGGATTATTTATAAGAAAATTAAAATAATAGAATATACTTTAAAGATACTATTTTAAATACTAATATAAAGAGAATATTCTTAATTTTATTATTTAAAAGTATTAAAGACTTATTTCCTCGAGTCTTTAAATTAGATAATTATAAATATTTAATTTTATAAATATAAATATATATAATTATTAAAAGAATTATAATACTAGTTTCTTTATTTAAATTATTACTAAAGATTATTCAAATAATTTAGAGAAATAATTCCCAATACTAAAATATTATAAAAAAGAGATTTAATAAAAGAAATACTAATAGAAAGGAAATCTGAATAATAAATAACTCGAGTCTATTTAAATATAAATTAAGAGTTATTATATTAGAGAATTTAGTATTATATAAAGAAATTATAAAACTTTATTATAATAATCCTTTAATAGAATATTATAAAATCGAAAAGATATTTAAACTCTTTAAAAAATCCTAATATTAGAAAAATATAAAAATTAATATTTATATATATTATAAAGAATATAATATTTACTAGAGAGTTAAAGTCAAATAGTATATATTATATAATCTATTAAATAATTTATTATAATTTAAAAGGCCCTAGAATAAAATCTTTATAGATTTTATTACAAGTTTATTATTATATAAAAACCCGATAAGAGGTCCTGATTTTAATATAATTCTTATTATTATTAATTAATACTCGAAAATAACTAAATATATTACTTATAATAAAATAATTAACTCTTTGGAATTTATTAAATTTATATAGGAAAATGTATTTTTACTATTTAATATATTTAATAGAATTATCTCTGATTAAAAAATAGTATTCACAAGTTATTTTTAGTTTACTTTCTATTATTATCTAATATATAAATAATACCTAAATATAATATTCTATTTATAAATAGATAAATAAATAGAAAAATAAAATCAGATTCTTGAATATTATCTAAAAAGTTATTATAATCTCTAAAAGAATAATTGATTTGAGAAATTGTCTTTTATAAAATTTATATATAATAATTCAAAGTATTAGATTTTATAAAATATACTATTTAAAGTATATTATAATTACTATTCGAAACTTTTATAGAATCCTGAAAATAGAATTAAAGAAGAGATATCAGTTATATATAAGAGATTAGAGATTCTTTTTAAAAAGTGAAAAAAGCTTTAAGAACTATAAAATCATATATAAAATAATTAAAAGACTTATTATAATAGATATTAATTAATGAAATACTATTCTAAAAGAATCTGGATTATATTATTAATCAAAAATCTCAAATTAAAACCGGAAAAACTTATATTCAAATTTATAAATCCATTTAAGATCCTTAAATATATTAATAAATCTATATATAAATTAGAATTTCTAAACTTATATAATAAATTATATTTAACTTTCTATATTTCCTTCTTTAAAGAATATATAATAAAGAAAGAATAGAATTTTAATTTATATTTTATTAAAAAGTTTCCGGAACTTATAAATAATAATAAAGAATAAGAATAGAAAATTAAAATTATTATTAATTATAAATAAGATAATAGATATAAAAAATACTAATATTTAATTAAATAGAAATCCTGATTAGATAATTATAATATATAACTCTTTACTTTTTCTAATCTTGAAAATATTAAGGATCTTCTAAAATTATATAATAAAAATTATAATTTGGAACTAGTAAAGACTTTATAATATCCTCTTAAAGTATTAAGAAACTCTAACCCGTTAAGACAAAAAGGTCAATCCCTATAAATAAAGAAAAGACCAAATAGATTAAAAAAAGTCCTGAATAGTAATTGAAATACTCTTTCCCTAAGTTTTTTTTTCCTATAAGGATTTTCAGGATTTTATCAAGATTCACGAAATAATTATATTTATATTTTGGAAAAAAGATTATAAAGAAGAATAGAAGAGATTTATTATAGATAATCTAATTACAAATATCTTAAATAAAAAATAATTTCTAATTTAATAATATTATTTCCTATTAAAGAAAAATACTAAACTCTAAATATTAAATAATCTTAAATATTTATAAAATATTAAATAATCTTTTCCGAAATATACTCTTTTAATTCAGGAATAATATAATTCTATAAGAAGTATTATTAAAATAAGATTTAGAGAGAATAAAAATAAACTTATAATTATTATATAAACTTTATAATAAGTCCGAATTTCTATAATCAATTCTTTAATTATAATAATTATTATATTATTCGAATTCGAAATATCTATTATTAATAACTTTTTAAATTCCTTAAAAATATTAATAATTAATATAATATCTATATTATATACTTTATAATATTCCTATTATAGATTAATCAAGGACTTTAAAGGATAATAAGAATTCACTTTAGGAATACCAGTTTATAAATCCGATTCTTTATATATAATTACTATATAATAAAAAGAGTTAATAAACTTATTAGTCCTTTTCTATTCTTTTCAAATCCAGAACTAGAAATTATTAATATCTTTCTTATATATTATATAAATTTCTAAATATATATTAAGAAATATCTTCTATTTATTAATTTAATCTTTTCAGATCTAATAAGTTTCTGAAAGAATATATAAAATCTAATATTTTTATATTAATTTTCAAAAA
The DNA here is from genome assembly GCA_002865625.1 of Hyaloscypha hepaticicola. Lineage (NCBI taxonomy): Eukaryota > Fungi > Ascomycota > Leotiomycetes > Helotiales > Hyaloscyphaceae > Hyaloscypha > Hyaloscypha hepaticicola. The sequence goes on from KZ613524.1 coordinate 342,939, forward strand.
TTCAAATAATTTTTGGAAAATTCAAAGAAATTTAAGAAATTTAAATAGGAATTTTAAAAGAATTTATTAAGATATATTTTTCTCTATTATTAGAATAATACTTATAATTCTTTAAATCAAGTATTTGAATATATTATATATCTGAATTAATAATCAAATACTTAAAATATTTAAGATATTAATTAATTTTTGAAAAGATATTTAAAAGATTATTATATTACTTTTAATTAATTTAATAAAATTATAATATTTTAGAAATTTGAAAATCAAATTAAAAATCTAATTAAAGAAAATCTTAAAAAAAAAAAAAAAAAAATTAGAAAATATAAATATATAAAATATTATATTATTAATTTAAGGAAAAAAGATTATCTTATAGGGAATAATTTAATTCTTAAATAATATTAATAAAGTACTTGAATTAATTACTCGCAAATCTATATTAATTCTATTCCGGATATAATATATTATAATAATATTAATTTCTAAAGACTTTTAAAAGACAGGTTTATTTCCTTTAAAGTATTTGGAATTTTTATATATTATTTATATATAAATTTTTATATTTTTAAAATTATTTAGAATATTTAATATATTAAATAGAAAGAAATATTAAAATATAAAATAGTATCTTAATATAAAGGAGTATAGTTCTTAATTAGACTAATAAGAATATATTATATATAAGTAATATATATAATATTATAATTATTATCTTATCTATTACTAATTATCTTCTCATTAGCGAATTAATATTAATAATGATTTTACAAAAATATAAATATAATCTGTATATTAATTATTATTATAATTTATATATTCTCTTAATATTAATTAGAAGTTTATTTCAAATAATGGAAATAGTTTACTAAAATGAATATAAGAGATTTTAGGAATAAGATTATTAGAAGAGGGAATAATTATAATATATACTAGTTGTCACGTGGGAAATCACGTGGCAGGTCTGTACATGACTTGGATTATATACTATTAACGAAGTGCTTACAAGTGCCTATATACCTTCACTCCTTCGATTAATTATAAATTAATTATATTACTATTATATACTTTATTAAATAAGTATAGGATAGACACATAATCACTTATATATATATAATAGATACTTATCTGAACCTTTTAGGAAATTCAGAGATTAGTTCGATACTGAATCCACTAGTCTCACAATTCACTGATTCTATTAACTTATTATTTACTATTATTCATTTCACAAAAATAAATTTATAAAACTTATTATTTCTATTATAATTTAAAGAGATTATTTATTATATAAAGAATAAAGAGATTTTTATTTAAATTATTTATAAAGAAATTAAAATAACAAAATATATCTTAAAAGTATTATTTTAGATATTAGTATAAAGAGAATATTCTTAATCTTATTATTTAAAAATATTAAAAACTTATTTTCTCGGATTTTCGAATTGAATAATTATAAATATTTAATTTTATAAATATAAATATATATAATTATTAAAAATATTATAATATTAACTTCTTTATTTAAACCCTTATTAAATATTATTCAAATAATTTAAAGGAATAATTCCCAATATTAAAATATTATAAAAAAAAGATTTAATAAAAGAAATACTAATAAAAAGGAAATTTGAATAATAGATAATTCGAGTCTATTTAAATATAAGTTAAGAATTATTATATTAAAGAATCTAATATTATATAAAGAAGTTATAAAACTTTATTATAATAATCCTTTAATAAAATATTATAAAATCGAGAAGATACTCGAGTTCTTTAAAAGATTTTAATATTAGAAAAATATAAAAATTAATATTCGTATATATTATAAAGAATATAATATTTATTAAAGAGTTAAAATTAAATAATATATATTATATAATCTATTAAATAGTTTATTATAATTTAAAAGACCCTAGAGTAAAATCTTTATAGATTTTATTATAAATCTATTATTATATAAAAATCCAATAAGAGATTTTGATTTTAATATAATTCTTATTATTATTAATTAATATTCGAAAATAATTAAATATATTATTTATAATAAGATAATTAATTCTCCGGAATTTATTAAACTTATATAAGAAAATATATTCTTATTATTTAATATATTTAATAGAATTATTTCTAATCGGGAAATGATATTTACAAGTCATTTTTGGTTTACTTTCTATTATTATCTAATATATAAATAATATCTAAATATAATATTTTATTCACAAATAGATAAGTAAATAGAAAGACAGAATTAAACTCTTAAATATTATCTGAAAAGTTATTATAATCTTTAAAAGAATAATTAATTTGAGAAATTATCTTTTATAGAATTTATATATAATAATTTAAAATATTAGATTTTATAAAATATACTATTTAAAGTATATTATAATTATTATTCGAAATTTCTATAAAATCTTGAGAATAGAATTAAAAAAGAGATATTAATTATATATAAGAGATTAGAGATTCTTTTTAAAGAATAGAAAAAGCTTTAAGAATTCTAGAATTATATATAAAATAATTAAAAGATCTATTATAATAGATATTAATTAGTAAAATACTATTCTAAAAAAGTCTAGATTATATTATTAATCAAAAATCTCAAATTAAAATCGGGAAAACTTATATTCAAATTTATAAATCCGTTTAAAATCCTTGAATATATTAGTAAATCTATATATAAATTAGAATTTTTAAGTTTATATAATAAATTATATTTAACTTTTTATATTTCTCTCTTTAAAGAATATATAATAAAGAAAGAATAAGGCCTTAATTTATATTCTATTAGAGAGTTTCCGAAGTTTATAAATAATAATAAAGAATAAAAATAGAAAGTTAAAATTATTATTAATTATAAATAAAATAATAGATATAAAAAGTATTAGTATTTGATTAAATAAAGATCTTAATCAGATAATTATAATATATAATTTCTTATTTTTTCTAATCTTGAAAATATTAAGAATTTTCTAAAATTATATAATAAAAATTATAATTTAAAACTAATAAGGATTTTGTAAAATCTTTTTAAAATACTAAAAAGCTTTAATCTATTAAAATAAAAAGATTAGTCTTTATAAATAAAAAAAAGATTAAATAAATTAAGAAAGGTCTTGAATAATAATTAAAATATTCTTTTCTTAAGTTTTTTTTTTATAAGAATTTTCAGGATTTTATTAAAACTTATAAAATAATTATATTTATATTTTAAAAAAAAGATTATAAAAAAGAATAAAAGAGATTTATTATAAATAATTCAATTACGAGTATTTTAAATAAAAAATAATTTCTAATCTAATAATATTATTTTCTATTAAAGAAAAATACTAAATTTTAAATATTAAATAATCTCAAATACTTATAAAATATTAGATAATCTCTTTTAGAATATACTCTTCTAATTTAGAAATAATATAATTTTATAAGAAATATTAATAAAATAAGATTTAGAGAGAATAGAAATGAATTTATAATTATTATATAAACTTTATAATAAATTTGAATTTCTATAATTAATTCTTTAATTATAATAATTATTATATTATTCGAATCCGAAATACTTATTATTAATAATTTCTTAAATTCTTTAGAGATATTAGTAATTAATATAATATTTATATTATATATTTTATAATACTTTTATTATAGATTAATTAAAGATTTTAAAGAATAATAAGAATTTACTTTAAGAATACTAGTTTATAGATCTGGTTTTTTATATATAATTATTATATAATAAAAAGAATTAATAAACTTATTAGTTCTTTTTTTATTCTTTTTAAATCCAGGACTAGAAATTATTAATATATTTCTTATATATTATATAAATTTATAAATATATATTAAAAAATATTTTTTATTTATTAATCTAATCTTATTAGATCTAATAAATCTTTAAAAGAATATATAGAATTTAATATTTTTATATTAATTTTCAAAAATTTAAATAATTTTTAGAAAATTTAAAGAAATTTAAAAAATTCAAATAGGAATTTTAAAGGAATTTATTAGAATATATTTTCCTTTATTACTAGAATAGTATTTATAATTCTTTAAATTAAGTATTTGAATATATTATATATTTAAATTAATAATTAAATATTTAAAGTATTTGAGATATTAGTTAATCTTTAAAAAAATATCTAAATAATTATTATATTATTTTTAATTAATTTAATAGAATTATAATATTTTAGAAATTTGGAAATCAAATTGAAAATCTAATTGAAATTTTTTTTTAAAAAGGAATAAAAGAAGAAATTGGGAAATATAAATATATAAAATATTATATTATTAATTTAAAGAAAAAAGATTATCTTATAAAAAGTGATTTAATTCTTAAATAGTATTAATAAAGTATTTAAATTAATTACTCGCAAATCTATATTAATCTTATTCCGAATATAATATATTATAATAATATTAATTCTTAAAGATTTTTAAAGAGTAAATTTATTTTCTTTAAAGTATTTAGAACTTTTATATATTATTTATATATAAATTTTTCTATTTTTGAAATTATTTAAAATATTTAATATATTAAATAAAAAGAAATATTAAAATATATAATAATACCTTAATATAAAGGAGTATAATTTTTAATTAAACTAATAGGAATATATTATATATAAATAATATATATAATATTATAATCACTATCTCGCTTATTACTAATCACCTTTCCGTTAACGAATTAATACTAATAATAATTTTACGAAAATATAAATATAATCCGTATATTAATTATTATTATAATTTATATATCCTTTCGGTATTAACTAGAAGCTTATTCCAAAATAATAAAGATAATTTATTAAAATAGATATAAGAGATCTTAAAGACAAGATTATTAAAGGGGGGAGGGAATATTTATAATATATATTAACTATTATCTGGAAAATCACACAATAGGTTTATATATAACTTGGATTATACACTATTAATAAAATACTTACAAGTACTTATATACCTTTACTCTATTGATTAATTATAAATCAATTATATTACATTTATACACCTTATTAAATAAGTACAGGATAGACACGTGATTACTATATATATATAGCGAATACTCACCTGAACCTCTTAAGGGATTCAGAGATTAGTTCTATATTAAATTCACTAGTCTCACAATTCACTAATTTTATTAATTTATTATCTATTACTATTTATCTTATATATTAATATTTAAATAATAAAAAACTTATATTTTAATTTATAATTATATTATATATTTAATTTTATTAATTAAATTTAATTTTATAAATAAGTCTCTTTTAATTAATTTATTAAATTTTTAATTTTATTTTTAAGAATTAAAATAAGAATTAAATAAATAATTTAATTATTATAAATATATAAAATGAATAATAATAAGTAATAATTTAATAAAATTAATAAATTATAAGATTAATAAATTTAATATAAAATTAATCTTTAAATCTTTTAAAAGATTTAAGTAAATATTTATTATTAAAATGCGAATTATATTATATTATATAATACCCGTTACTTATTTTATATATATAATATATATAAGGGAATTTTACTCTTTTTTTTATAATTAAAATAATAAAATATACTTTTTATCTTATAATAAATTATAATATTCGGATTTTCGCCAAAACTCAATTTTGTTAATTTCGCTTAAAAATACGATTTATAACTAGTTAAATCTTATTCGTTTTTTAAAGTATATTATTAATTACTTATAATATTATTTTATCTATAGTTTTTATTATATGACTTATTTAAATATCTCCTCTTCTCGAGATCCTCTTATTTTTAAGGGAAAGAATATAATATCCGTTTATTCTTATTTAATTATACTCATCTCTTAATCTCTTATTTAATAATAATAGTAAATAATTATAAACGCCTCTTTCCAAATCTAAAATAATACTCGTATATATTATTTCCTATCCCTCCCTCCCTTATTAAACCTTTTCTTAAACCTTAACTCAAATTGTCAAGTTTCTCTCAAGTCTCAAGTCTCTTTATCTTATACTCAAGGCCACGGGTCTCTTAACTCTCCGTTTATTACCTCGTGATATTCGTGATAAAATTAAAAACTATTAATATCTATGAAAACTATTATATTATTTATATAATAAGTATTCGACCCTAGATTAATAATAAGTCATTTTAAATAATTTAATTTGATTTTTTATAAATATTATTTATAAAGGCTCTTTATTAACTCTCGCTTAATTTGCGACTCGTGAATAAGTATTAATAAAATATATTTAAATATATTTAATTTATATTAATAAAACCTTATCTCGGAACTATTTTATACTTAATACACGAATACGAATTGTTTATATATTATTATTTATATTAAAATACAAAGAGACTAGTAAAGAAGAGAGAAAAGCACTTATTAATATAAAGTAAAAATACTTTATTATTCTCTCTTTTATTTACTTATAACTCATTAAAGAAACACTCTTTAAACTCGAGTAATCCTTATTAAATTATTATTTAATATAACGAAATTTGAATTATTAGTTTTATTATATTAAAGTTATAATTAAAGATACTTTTAATACTCTCCGTAATTTCTTTAATCGAGATTTTTATTTAAGAGCTTTTAATAATCCATTATTTATATTATCCCTCTTTCAAGTTCACTTTTAAAAGAATCATCACTCGCTCACGAGTTCTTTTAATCTCTTTGACTTTACTATTCGTTCCCTTTACGAAATACAAGTCGTGATCCCCTTATAAGTCCAATCCGCGACTTTATTAAGACTATTATTTATTAAATTATCGGTCTTTAAATAATTATTTATTAAGTACTTGAACGAAGTACCTTGTTCTTTACTTCTTATCTCTTTAAAAGACACCTTTTCCGACTTCTTTTAATTTAATCCGAAACTATAATTATAATCTTTATTTAAACTTATACTATTTCCCTTTAAATCCTTAAACTTAAACTCAAATCCATCCTGCGATTATAAAATATTCCCTTCACAGTCCTTATTATCTTAATCCCCTCGAGTATTCCCTTTATAATCTTCTTAATAGTTTATTCGATTTAAATCCCGTTATAAATAATAAAAGATTATCGATTTCTCCTTTATTAAAATTATCAAAATCCTTAACTCCTTCAAATCCGAAAATATTAATTAAAGAAAATAAAGGTTTTAATAGTATATCGCTCTTAATTATCTCACTTTTAAAAGATAATAAGTCAAATTAATACGATTTTATTTACTAGTTAAAAGAGGCCTTGATTATAATTAACTTCGCGAATATAATATAATAATTATAAAAGTCATATTACTCCTTATCTCTTATCGAGTCTCATAATTTAATCCTTAAATAAAGAGTTCAATTCATTACCTTATAAGTAAAATATATTCCGATAAGGGCCTTAAATAATAAACGAGTTATAATATAAGCAAAGAAGTAAAGTCGTGTTTATATAATTATTTAAAATAAGTGCGAATACTTGAATTACTTTAAGATTAAGGAATAAATCCATATATATTAAATACTTAATATCCTTAAAGTTAATCACGAGACTAGTTTAAGAAAGCTTATAAAACTCACCACGTATTTTTATTCCCTTTATTTTGTAAATTATATTAATATAATTGACTTCTTTATATAACTCTTATAAATCAATTAAGAATTTCAAGACTTATACTCGTTAATTGTCTTCTTAAATATCTAGTTTATTCTTCATTTTCTTTAAGGCCTTAATTCCGTATAAGAGAATTAAATCAATAACTTTATATAATCCGTTATCCTTATTACTTTCTTGAATTACTTTATTATTACTGTCGGAATTTTGTAATTTGTGTAAAGGTTACTTTATAATATAAGTCATACTTTATATTATAAAGGGAAACTCAAGTTATAAATCGAAGTTATAATTTAAGAGAAATTTAAAGTGAATTGAGGTCCGATTATATTAAAAGAATAAGAAGTTATCATGAACTTAATTTATTTTTTCTAGAGAATTTCAAGCACTTATATATTAAGAGATTACGGATTTAAATCGCTATAACCGATAATTGATTTCAAATCACATACCGGACATATATCTGTAACACTTACTAACTATTATAAATCATAATAAATTATAATAAATCAATATTACTATTATAAATTAATATTACTATTATAAATCAATATTACTATTATAAATCAATATTACTATTATAAATCAATATTACTATTATAAATCAATTCCCTTGATTTCAAAGTAAAAGAGGGATTTTGGTTTTAAAGTAAAAGAGGGGTTTTTGATTTCAAATCAACTTGAAGATTCCCTTAACCCGTCTATTAACCCGGACTAATAACAATTTAATAGCTATTATTAACCGTAAACATTAAGCGAATTAATTTTTATATAATAATAAATATAATTAATTATTATATATTTTAATTTCACTTTAATTGCATTTATAATAACTAAATTACTTATTTAATTATTACTTTAATTCTTAAAGATAAAGTTAAGAATTTAATAAATTAATTAAAAGAGATTTATTTATAAAATTAAGTCTAGTTAATAAAATTAAGTATATAGTATAATTATAAGTTAAAATATAAGTTTTTTATCATTTAAGCATTAATGGTGCTTAGATAAATAAAGAAAGAAAGCTTTTATTTCTTATATTTCTTATATTTCTTATATTTAAAAATATAATATAATAACTTATTTATTAATAGGATTTAAATAATTTATATAATTATTTAAATGCGACAGTTTATTATTTATATATAACGGAATTAACTTTATAAAAAAGTATTATATTATAAATTACTTTTATAAGATATATTTAATTATAAAGAGTAAATATTATTCATATAATTATTTAATTTAATTAAGGAGATATAAGCTCGACTTGATTTATTTAAATATAATCGATTTAATATTCGTAAAAGGATATAATAATAATTATTATTTGATTATATTTACTTATAACTTTATCAAGTTTATATCCGTTTATTTAATTAAGATTAAAGACAAGATTATAAACTGTTTTATTCATTTTAAAAAGTATTACGAATATTTAAACCTTAATTGGATTATTAAGTGTTTATGGGATAATAATAAGAGCGAATATATTTTTAAGAAGTTATAAAAGACTCTCTTTAATAAAGGAATTAATTAAGAACTTACGAAACTGTATTCTTCTCAAATAAATAATAATGTGAAATGATTTAATTAAACGATTTATTATAAAATTACTTTAATTCTCAAGTATACTAGTCTCGATCTTAAATATTAACTTGAAGTTATTTGTTATATTATTTACTTATATATATAAAGCCCTTATTAAAAAATCAAGAAGACTCTATTTGAGGTTTAATATAATCACTGTTTATATATCGGTTATATTTGTACTTTTAAGTTAATTATTTATTATAATAACCCCGGCAAGTCCATGAAATTTATTTATAATAAGATTAATAAAGGAATCCTTATTAAATATAAAAGCAATACTTTATATTATATCTTAAAACCAAACAATCAGATTTGTTATATTATAGTCTTATAAACCGTTAAACGGATACTTTAATAATAATTTAATCTTAAAGATATTAAAAATATTAATCCAAATATGGATTACTTTATAAACCTTATATAATCCGGCATTTAATAAATATTCGAGTATATTAAATTAATACCGATTTCAATTACTCTTCTTAAATTTGATTTAAGAAGTAAATACTTAACGGATTAAGAATAACTCGTTTAATTAATAATTAAGACTCATATATTATTATTCGGATTTATATCCCATTTTAGTTTATTTATCCTTAATCTTATAGACTTAACTTATCCGTTAATAAACTTATTAACCCTTACTTTATTATCTCTTTTTATCTTAAACTTAATTCTTATAATATTTAAACTAAATAGTTATTCAATTATAATACTCGTCTCTATCTATTCATAACCTTATTTAATACTTAAATATAACCTTAAAGCCAATTTCTTATAGTGATTTTTAATAAAACTTTAATAAACCATCTCAAACCCATATTTCAATATCTTAAATATTTCCTTCACTAGCTCTTTTATTAGCTCCTTTACCGGCTCCTTTATCAACTCCTTTACTAGTCCTTTTACTAGTTCCCTTATCCCATTTATTATCTATAATAATTAAAAACTTATTATAATTATCTCTTATTATTAATTTTATCCCCTCTCGCTCTTAAATTATTTAAAGTATTATATATTAATACTTGTCCGTAAAATTAAATCCTAGAACTTTTTGACTTAATGAATTATTAAAATAAGATATATCTTCTTTATAAATTATAAAACGAGAATACTTTAAATAATAAGAATTTAACTCAAATTACAAATTAAGTAATATTAACTTAAAAGACTTATATAATATCTCTCCTTAATTTAAACTTTATATAATAATAAAAGATAACGAAAATAATAATAAATTAATTTAAAATTTTAAAAACTTATTTTTTAATTTCTTATTTACAGAACTAAACTATAACCTTGAATATATCCCCCGTTAATAGATAAGACTAAGATTATTAATAATTTCGAATTCGTATAATACTTTAAACTCTATTTATAAACTCCCCTCTCTTTAATTATAAACGAAAATAATTTTAATACAATTAAATCCTTTCACGAATCCTTTTCTTATAATTTCCTTTATTAAATATTAGATTCTCTTAATCCCTTGGTCCTTTACCTCTTCTTATCTTATCTCTTAACCTTTAACGAACTCTCTCTTCTCTCCTTTCTCGATTATATTAACCCTTATGAGCTATTTAAACCACAAATCTTATAAGAAGTTATAAATAATAAATAATAAAAATAATAAAAGTAAATTATCTTTAAGGAATATAAATTATTAATAAAAAACAATACTTGGTTTATATAAGATTATTCATTTAACTATTAACCTTTAATAAGCAAATAAGTCTTTAAGATTAAATATAAAATATAAGAAAAGATCCTTTATTATAAGGTATATTAAGTTATTCGCGGTTTCAAGTAACGGGAAGGCTTAAACTTTTATAAAACCTTTATATCCGTGATTAAATTAATATTTTATAAGGTCATCTTTACTTTAATTATTATATATAATTAAGAGATTAAACAAATGGATATCAAGATCATGTTTTTATACGGGAATATTAATAAAGATATTTAAATTAATCTATTAAATAATTATAGTATTTCCGGTATTATTAAATTTAAGAAGGCCTTATATAATTTAAAGTAATCCCCTTGAATATAATATAATACTCTTATTACATTCTTAATCTCCCTTGATTTTAAACCCCTTGATATTAATTCCTTTATCTTTTATTATAATAATATAATTATTACTATTTATATTAATAACCTCTTAATTACAAGTACTTTTAAATCCGTGATTAAGAGATCAAGGTCTCTTTAAGTGAATATTTTAAGATAATAAACCTAAATATTTATTACTTTTACCTTAATATAAAGGTCACCCGTGATTGTCTACATTAGACCCTTCGACTTTCATAGATTACTTATATCCAAAAGGTATTACAAGAATACGGATTTGGAGTTTATAAACTAGTCACAATTCTTATAAAGACTTCTTCCTGTCTTGTCCCCGCAAATCAAGAGTATTAAACCGATAAAGCATTCCGTTACAAGTATTAATCCGTTATAGACTCCTTAATATATATTATACTTAATACCCGGTCCGATTTAACCTTTGTTATTTTTGTAATCTCACGGTTCTCTTTAAACCCGATAAAAATATATATAAGAGTAATAGAACGGATCTTATAATACCTTCACGAAACCGTTTTAATAGGTTTTATTTTTCGTGAAATTGTATAACCCCTCTTTAAGTATATAAACTCAAACTGGACTGTGGATCTAAACACTTATAAGTCGACCTTTAAGTATATCTTTATTTTAAGGAAATATTATTATCTCTTAGTCCTTTAAATGCCAGTCAATAATATCTCTATTTACTTATAAAGTAAAGTATATTAGATAAATGAATATTATAAAAAAAGTCATTTGGCTATAAGACTTTCTTTATTAAATCAATCCGAATAATGACCCCAGTCTAAATATTATAATTATTTATAATAATAATCAAGACACTATTACACTTATAAAGAATAACCAGTTTTATAAACAAGTAAAATATATTAATATTTAATATTATTTTATTTATAAAAAACTTATAAAAGACTATATCGATTTATAATATATATTAATATCCGAATAAATAACAAATAATTTAATCAAGTCTTTATACTATAATAAATTTGAAATGTTTTAAAAGATTATAAGAGTTAAATAATTAATAAGATATAAAACTCTCTTGGTTTAAAAAGGAAATATAATATTTATTATTTTAATATTTATTTAATTCGAATTCTATTTAAATAAATTATTTTATTTCATTTTAATTCCTGGAAATTATCTAGACAGTTTATATTATCTCTTTTATTATTAATTATTCTTTTATAAATTGTCTTTTCTTATAAGGTTTTTAAGTTATGATTTATTAAAGGTAATAGTTTATTATAATATATAAGAACTAATCTCCTTTTCTTTATATATAATAATTATAAGAATTATAAGAGTCTTATTAGTATAAGAGTATTGAAATGCGAACTGCGTCGTGTCACGTGACTACATCACGTGGCACCAGCCACCTGCTTTATATATATAATATATATAAGAAAACTCTATTCTTCTCTTTATAATTAAAATAATAAAATATACTTTTCACTTTATAATATTTACTTTATACTTATTCAATAAGGTATATAATAATAATATAATTGATTTATAATCAATTAAATAAATAAAGATATATAAGTACTTGTAAGTATCTTATTAATAATATATAATCCAAGTTATATATAAACTTATCGCGTAATTTCCCACGTGATAACTAATATATATTATAATTATTCTCTCCTTTAATAATCTTATCCTTAAGATCTATTATATTTATCTTAATAAATTATCTTTATTACTTAAAGTAAACTTTTAATTAATATTAAGAAAATATATAAATTATAATAATAATTAATATACGGATTATATTTATATTTTTATAAAATTATTATTAATATTAATTCGTTAATGGGAAGGTGATTAATAATAAGTAAAGTAATAATTATAATATCGCGTATATTACTTATATATAATATACTCTTATTAATTTAATTAAAAACTATACTCTTTTACATTAAGGTATTATTTTACACTTTAATACTTCTTCTCATTTAATATATTAAATATTTTAAATAACTTTAAAAAATGGAAAAATTTATATATAAATAATATATAAAAGTTCTAAATACTTTAAAAGAAATAAACTTATCCTTTAAAAGTCCTTAAAATTTAATATTATTATAATATATTATATTTGAAATAAAATTAATATAAATTCGCGAGTAATTAATTCAAGTATATTATTTATATTATTTAAGAATTATATTGCTTTTTATAATATAATATTTTTTATTTAAATTAATAATATAATATTTTATATATTTATATTTCTTAATTTTTTCTTTTATTTATTTTTAAAACTTTCTTTAATTAAATTTTCAATTTGATTTCCAAATTTTTAAAATATTATAATTTTATTAAATTAATTAAAAGTAATATAATAATCTTTTAAATACCTTTTTAAAGGTTAATTAATATTTCAAATACTTTAAATATTTAATTATTAATTTAAATATATAATATTATATTAATTAAAATATATATTCAAGTTAATTAATAAACTTATTCGTTTTATAAACTTAGACTTTAAGATTAATAATAATATTAATATAATTTATAAGTTTATAAACTTATATATATAATTAATATAAAAAGTATAATATTATATCCTCTTTTAAGTCTTTTAAATTATTTTAATAATTAATTAAATTTAGAATATTTATAATATCTTAAAAGAGAATAGTAAAATATATAATTTTATAATTTTATAATATAAATAAAACTCAAGTTACTTTATTTATATAAAGAAGAATAAAAGAGAGAATAAAAATCATATATTCTTATTAATAATATTCTCATTCCCTTTAATTATTATATTAAATTCCTTATCTTTATTAATATTAAATTAAGACTCTTTATTATTATTAAAAGAGATTAATTTATATTAATACTTATTAATAAATTCCTTTTTAGTTTTAATCTCTTTAATATTCACTTAAACCTTCACGTATATATAATATCGATTAATACGAGTTTATAAATGTGTATTTATATAATTAAGGATAAAGACTTCCTTGTACTCTCTCTTATAATTATTATTCTCTTTTATTAAATTAAAAGTATTAAAGGTATAATTATCGGGTCTCTTTTAATTCTAAGTGATTTAAATATCCTTTTTTACTTTTATTCTAATAACTCGTACAATAAGTTACTTTTATACTTTTTTAATAATAATAATATCTTTGATTATAAGAGATTTAAGACTATTCGTCTCTTTTAATTCCTCTTATAAATAATTATTAATTTTAATATTAAAGAGGTTCTTTATCTTAAATTTAATATCCTTAAATTCGTTTAAATTTAAAGAAATGTATTAATAAATTAAAAGGTCTTAATAATAATATACTTATATTTTTAATAAAGTCTTAATTAAACTTTTATAATTTATAAGATAAGTAAAACGTGTTAATTTATTATAATAAAATTCTCTTATTTATATTAATTATAATATTTATTTATATAATTAAATACTTATTAAATAATTAATTTCTTAAACTCTTTATTAAGAGTAATATTAAAAATTTAAATAAAGTTAATATAATTATTAAGGATATAAGAAGTTATATAATTCAATTTTTTAAACTCCTTATATAAGGACTTTATTATTTATAAAATAAAGGTATTTAAGGAAAATAATCGAAGTTCATTTTCACTTTTAAAGTAAAGTAATATGATTTTATATTACTTTTTAATCTGGTCTTTTAAGTTTATCAAATCGGTTTAGGTAATTTTATTAAAAATTATATAAATACGAGAATTATATAATTTCTCCTTTACTTATTATTTCTTATTATTAATTAAATTATTATAAAAGATAAAGAGAGGTTTATAATAATTAATATTATTCACAAAAATACTTGTATTTAAAGGATTATTTACTATCTATTTTAATTAAAATATTATTCTTTAATTTATATTATCTCGGAATTCCCTTAAAATTATATATTCAATTAAATAAGAATTCAAAAGTAATAAGTATTTAATTTATATTCGCGATTTAAAAGGATTTTATATTTAATAATTAAAATATTAAAGTCACAATTTGTTTTATAATTAAAAGTTAAAAGAATAATTAAATTTTATCGATTAAATTATAATCACTTCTTAATCTTCTTATAAAAGTCTTTAAAAGATTTTTATACTTGTTTTATTTTATATTAAAGAGCGATTTTAAAGTAATCTTTAAAGTCCTTAAATTAAATATTAAATAAAGAGAAGAAAGTATATTCAAAGTAATTAATTACTTTATCTTATAAGAACTAATAAGAGTATTAATATTAATATATTATTTTTATATATTTTATAAATTATATAAATAAGATAATCTAGTTAATAACTCTCTTTTCTTTAAACTTCGTATTTAACTTAAATTTAAGTTTTAATTCCTTTTTAAAAGAGGACTCCCTTATATAATAAATTCTTTTTTTTATTCTTAATATCTTCTTTTTAATATTCTTTGAATCTTGTAAATTTTTTTATTTACTTTTAATATTTTATTAATATAAAATAAAGAGATAAATTTTATTTCTTTAAAAGTTCCTCTCTTTTTTAATATCTTTATTTATATTATATATATAATAACTTAAAGTTTCTTCTTTTTAAAATATATAATATATTATCTTTTCTTTAAAGATTTAATTAAATTATTATTATTTAATATAAAACTATTATTAAAATTATTCTTTTTAATCTTAAAATAATTCTTTAATTAATAAAAGGCTTTAATATATTTAACTTATTTATATTATTAATATAATATTAATACTTTATTAAATATATTAAAATTTTAATTTTAATAAAGGATAATATAATAAAGGCTTTAAGGATAAGATTTAATTAATAAGGAAGCTTTTTATTTCTTTTAATAAAAGAAAGTATTTATTAATATAATTAAATAAATATTTTAAATAATATTATAACTTTTAATTTATAAAATGGATATTAAAAGGAGTAAATAAAGTAATATTTTATAATAAATGAAAATTCTTATTTTTAATAAAAGATTTAATTAATAAGGGTTTAATTAAATATTTAATCTTTTATATATATTTATATAAATATATTAAAATAAACACTTTATAAAATATAAATTTTAATTAATATAATATATTTAAATACTTAATTTAAAGAATTATAAGTATTATTTTAAAAATAAAAGAAAATATACTTTAATAAATTCCTTTAAAATTCTTGTTTAAAATTCTTAATTTTCCTTAAATTTTTAAAAATTAATATAAAAATATTAAATCTTATATATTCTTTTAAAAACTTATTAAATTTAAGAAAATTAAATTAATAAATAAAAGGTATTTCTTAATATATATTTAAAAATTTATATAATATATAAGAAAAATATTAATAATCTTTAATTTTAAATTTAAAAAGAATAAAAAAGAATTAATAAGTTTATTAATTCTTCTTCTTATTATATATAATTATTTATAAATTAATATTCTTAAAATAAGTTTTTATTATCCTTTAAAATTCTTAATTAATTTATAATAAGAATATTATAAAATATATAATATAAATATTATATTAATTATTAATATTTTTAAAGAATTTAAGAAATTATTAATATTTAATATCTTAAATTTAAATAATATAATAATTATTATAATTAAAGAATTGATTATAAAAATTTAAACTTATTATAAAGTTTATTATAATAATTATAAGTTTATTTTCATTCCTTTTAAACTTATAATATATATTAATTATCACGTGAGAAATCACGTAAGAAATCACGTAAAAAATCACGCGATAAGTTTATATATAATTTAAATTATATATTATTAATAAAGTATTTATAAATACTTATATACTTTTATCTATTTAATTAATTACAAATCAATTACTATATTATTATTATATACTTTATTAAATAAGTATAAAAGAAATATATAATAAATATTTACTTGAATATCTTAAAGAGTTTAAAGATTAATTATATATTAAATTTATTAATCTTATAATTTATTAATTTTATTAATTTATTATTTATTATTATTCATTTTATAAATTAATCTCTTTACTCTTTAACGAGAAGTAATTTAATAAGTAATAATATTAAATAATTATTTTAAAAAGATTATTTTAATATTTAATCAAGTCGATAAAGTGAATTAAATTATTAATAAGAATAATAAAGGATTATTAAACTTTACCTTTAATAATAAGGAATCTTAAACCTTTATTAATAATTATAATAATAATAATAAACTTATTCTTAATATTTAAATTATAATAATAAGAGATATTAAATTATTCTTGACTTTTAATATTAATCGTTTATAAGAAAAAAGACAAGAAATTAATATAATTAATTATTATATCTTAAATCTTTAATAAGAAAAGAATAATTTATAAGAAGACTTAAGATTAATTACTTTTATTAATAATTCATTTATTAATTTGACTCTTGTCTTTTCTTGATCCTTGAATTTAAAGAATATTAAATTAAAATAAGAAAATTCTTTTATATTTAATTTAATAAATATTAATAATTTTAATAATATTATTATTTTAAAATCACAATATAATAAACTTAAAATGGAATTTAATAAGAAGAAGTCTTATAAGATTTAAACTCTTAATATATATTATAAAAAGAATTTAAATAAATAAATAAAAATTTACTTTCTTATAAGAGTAAGTCTTTAAGATTTAATTATAAATTTATAATAAATATTTAATTCAAGTAAATATTATAATAAATATATTATAAAATAATATTTATAATATTTAAAAGATTATATAAAAGTAAAGTCTTTCTTTTTATAAGATTTATTAAAAAAGTTTCAAGGCCTTTTTAATTAATATAATTATTATATCTTAAATATATTAATAAGAAGTATTTTAAAACTTTTAAAAACTTTAATAATTAAGTAAAAAGTCGGTTTTCAAATTATATACTCGAATAATTTCTTTTAAAATAAATTAAATAAAGACCCTTAATATTACCTTAATAAATAAAGAGATTAAAAAGTAATTTATTTTTATATTTTATAAAAAGGAAATAAAGTTTATAAGATATTAAATTAAATAAATTTAAAAAATTAAAAAATTAATTTATTTATAAATAAAGAAAGGAAAGATAAGGGATTTAAGTAAAAGTAATTTTATCTTAAAAGATTTTAAGATTAAAGACTTAAATTTCCAAGAATATTAAAAGAAAAAGAAAATATTTAAATTATATTATAATAATATATTTAATAATAATTTTAAACCTTTTAAATCCTTTTTTAAATTTAATTCTTTTATTAATATAATTTATTATATTTATAATTAAAAAGGATATTATATAAATAATAAAAGATATTTAAAATATAATAAATAAATAAAATAAAATCTTAAAAAAGTAAAAGTTTAAGAGAATTTCAAGAGCCTTTAATAATAAGTGAATTAAATTATTTAAGAAAAGTAATTATATTTAAATTTTATAAAAGACTCGGAAAAAGGAAAGATTAAATCTTAAATATAAATAATTATAATTTTAATAAAAAAGATATATTTATTTAATTGTATACCTTAATTAGTTATACTAGAAACGGACCCCTAATATTCTAGTATATATTAGTAATATAATTATTTTTTAATAATATAATCATCTTTGCGATTTAAATACTTTATAAATTAATTAAATATTAATATTATAATCAAATTCGCTTCAGAAAAAGCGAAAAGAATAAACGAGATTATAGAATTTTATTCCAAAATACTAGACTCCAAAAAGTATCAAGTTACTAAATATTTTCGTGTTCAAATACACACGGCAGGGCGGATAACTAGTATAAAATATTAAAGGAGACAATAATAAACTGTTTATTAATAAATAAAAACTTGTATTATAATAGTATATAAGTCTGAGAATTTATTTAGACTATAGAGCTCTTTAACGGACTATTATAATAGGATTTTAAAGTCCTTAATTATATTAGTATAATCCAAATCATAATATGTTCACGGGTCTCGTGTATATAAAAACGGGTTAAAGGGAATGGATTCAATAAACTATTATATAATAATTTGCAATTTAGTAATTACGAAAATTATAATATAATTAGATTAAATAATAATAGAATAGAGATAGTTTTTAAGTATATAAAAAAGAATATAATAGATGAATAATTAATATAATTCTAAAAAAGTGATATTTTTCGAGAAGTCACTAACTAACTCAAATATTACCTATAAGTCTTCACATTCTTGAAAGTAAATACGCGATTATAGGAATAGGGAATATAACTTTCCAATTAATATATAAACCTTATATAATTGGGAAAATAATTTTCTGCGATTTTTAAAAAATTCATAAGATTACAAGATTACAAAAAACAATTATATTATTAATATATATTAAGATAAAAGTCCATTCCTAGTACAATCGATCAAGGTACACGATTATATAATAATTTATATTTAATTAATTTAATTTAAAACAAGTGTCTTTAAGATATTTATTAAATTAAGAAATATAAGAATAAATTATAATTTTCTTAATAATAAATGAATTTAAAATAAGGGATTCATATTCGTAATTAAATATAATTAAGAATTTATAATCTTAAAATTTTTATTATAAATAATTATAATAAAATATATTTATTTAAATTTTAATTTTATAATTATAAGAATATTAATATTTAATATTTTATTTTTAATATAAAATTTTATAAAAAAACTATTATATAAAATATTAATTATATTAAAAAAAGATAAGTTTATATTTTAATATAATTTAATAATATTAAAATCCTGATTTTAAAAGAGTTTAATAATAAATTTATTAATTTATTAAATATTAAACTTTAAATATTATTTATAATAAAAAGCAAATACAATTATTTAAGAAATTAAAAATTATACCTTTATAATAATTTTTAAATATTTATATTATTATATAATTTTGATTATAATAATCTTAATATAATTATATATTAAATTAATATCCTTTATTAAACTAATATATTAAAATTTGTGATTATAAAGATTATTTTATAATAATATAAAATTAATAATAATATTAAATAATATTAATATTTAATAATATTTTAATTTTAAAAGTTTATTAAAATTAAATATAATTATAATATTTATAATAAAGAATTTCTTATAATTATAAAAGTCTTTAAATATTAATATTATTATTTTAAAAGTATTAAGTATATAATCGAGATTATTATTAATTATAAAAACCTTTAATACTTTATAAAAATAAAGTATTTAAAAAGTTATTAAATATATTAAATAATATATTTTATAATATATAACTTTAAGATTATATATTATAAAAGTATTTTAAATCTTATAAATAAATTTAATAAATACTTTAATTATATTAATAATCTTATTAATATAACTTAATTCTTAATCTTTTAAAATAAACTTAAAGGAGTTTTTATTATTATAATTTAAATAATTATATAAGTTATTAAAAAGTCGCCTTTTAATAATAAAATATACTTTAAAGATATTATTTTAAATATTAATATAAAAAGAATATCTTTAATCTTATTACTTAAAGGCATTAAAAACTTATTTCCTTAAGTCTTTAAATTAAATAATTATAAATATATATAATTATTAAAAGGATCATAATATTAATCTCTTTATTTAAACTATTATTAAATATTATTCAAGTGATTTAAAGAAACGATTCTTAATATTAAAATATTATAAAAAGGAAATTTAATAAAAGAAATATTAATAAAAAGGAAATTTAAATAATAAATAATTAAGAGTTATTATATTAAAGGATTTAATATTATATAAAAAAGTCATAAAACTTTATTATAATAATCCTTTAATAAAATATTTAAATTCCTTAAAAGATTTTAATATTAAGAAAATATAAAAATTAATATTTATATATATTATAAAGAATATAATATTTATTAAAAAGTTAAAATTAAATAATTTATTATAATTTAAAAGACTTTAAAATAAGATCTTTATAAATTTTATTATAAATTTATTATTATATAAAAACTTAATAAAGAATCTTAATTTTAATATAATTTTTATTATTATTAATTAATACTCGAAAAAATCAAGTATATTACTTATAATAAAATAATTAATTCTTTAAAACTTATAAAACTTATATAAAAAAAATATATTCTTATTATTTAATATATTTAATAAAATTGTCTTTAATCGGAAAATAATATTTATAAATTATTTTTAGTTTATTTTTTATTATTATTTAATATATAAATAATATTTAAATATAATATTTTATCCGTAAACGAATAAGTAAATAAAAAGATAAAATTAAACTCTTAAATATTATTTAAAAAGTTATTATAATTTTTAAAAAATAATTTTTTATAAAATTTATATATAATAATTTAAAATATATTATAATTATTACTTGAAACTTTTATAAAATCTTAAAGATAAGATTAAAGGAAAAGTATTAATTATAAGAGATTAAAGATTTTTCTTAAAAAGTGAAAAAAGTTTTAAGAGTTTTAAGATTATATATAAAATAATTAAAAGATTTATTATAATAAATATTAATTAATAAAATATTACCTTAAAGAAATTTAAATTATATTATTAATTAAAAATCTCAAGTTAAAATCAAGGAAATTTATATTTAAATTTATAAGTTTATTTAAAATCCTTAAATATATTAATAAATTTATATATAAGTTAAAACTCTTAAACTTATATAATAAATTATATTTAATAAATTATATTTAATAAATTATATTTAATAAATTATATTTAATAAATTATATTTAATAAATTATATTTCTCTTTTTAAAGAATATATAATAAAAAAGGAATAAGATCTTGATTTATATCTTATTAAAGAGTTTCTGGAATTTGTAAATAATAATAAAGAATAAAAATAAAAAATAATAAATATTATTAATTATAAATAAAATAATAAATATAAAAAGTATTAATATTTAATTAAATAAAGATCTTGATTAAATAATTATAATATATAATTTCCCGCTTTTTTTAATCTTAAAAATATTAAGGATTTTTTAAAATTATATAATAAAAATTATAATTTAAAATTAATAAAAATCTTATAATATCCTTTTAAAGTATTAAGAAGTTTTAATTCATTAAAATAAAAAGATTAACTTTTATAAATAAAAAAAGAATTAAGTAAATCAAGAAAGGTCTTAAATAATAATTAAAATACTCTTTCTTTAAGTTTTTTTTTCTTATAAGGGTTTTCAGGATTTTATTAAAGTTTATAAAATATTATATTTATATTTTAAAAGAAAGATTATAAAAAGGAATAAAGGAGATTTATTATAAATGATTTAATTATAAGTATTTTAAATAAAAAAACAATTTTTAATTTAATAATATTATTTCTTATTAAAGAAAAATAATAAAGTCCAAATATTAAATAATATTAAATATTTATAAAATATTAAATAATCTTTTTTAAAATATATTTCTTTAATTTAAAAATAATATAATTTTGTAAAAAGTATTAATAAGATAAGGTTTAAAGAAAATGAAAATGAATTTATAATTATTATATATCGCATTTAAATAATTATATAAATTATTTAAATCCTATTAATAAATGTCGGAATTTTGTAATTTGTATAAAGGTTACTTTATAATATAAATCGTACTTTATATTATAAAGGGAAGCTCAAGTTATAAATCGAAGTTATAACTTAAGAGAAATTCAAAGTGAATTGAGGTCCGATTGTGATAAAAGAGTAAGAAGTTATCATGAACTTAATTTATTTTTTCTAGGGAATTTCAAGCACTTATATATTAAGAGGTTACGGATTTAAATCGCTATAACCGATAATTGATTTCAAACCAGATACCGGACATATATCCGTAACGCTTACTAACTATTATAAATCATGATAAATCATGATAAATCAATATTACTATTATAAATCAATTCCCTTGATTTCAAAGCAAAAGAGGGGTTTTGGTTTCAAAGTAAAATAGGGGTTTTTGATTTCAAATCAACTTGAAGGTTCCCTTAACCCGTCCGTTAACCCGGACTAATAACAATTTAACAGCCATTATTAACCGCAAACATTAAGCGAATTAAGCGAATTAAGCGAATTAATTTTTATATAATAATAAATATAATTGATTATTATATATTTTAATTTCACTTTAATCGCATTTATAATAACTAAATTACTTATTTAATTATTATCTTAACTCTTAAAGACAAAGTTAAGAACTTAGTAAATTAACTAAGAGAGACTTATTTATAAAATTAAGTCTAGTTAATAAAATTAAGTATATAGTATAATTATAAGTTAAAATATAAGTTTTTTATCATTTAAGCATTAATGGTACTTAGATAAATAAAGAAAGAAAGCTTTTATTTCTTATATTTAAAAATATAATATAATAACTTATTTATTAATAGGATTTAAATAATTTATATAATTATTTAAATGCGATATTATTAATAGCCTTAAAGGCTATTTATAATACTATATTCTTATAAATACCTTAAATTTTATTCGTAATAATTGTATAAACTTATCGGATTAAACCGTGATATTATTTAATGATTTTAATAAAGTTATATACCTTTATAAGAACGATTTTCACTTTAATGCCTATTATAATTATATAGTAAGAGAATTCCTTATTAGTAAATTATTTACTAGTGTCCATAACGAGCTGGTCAAGAGGACTTAAATAAGTATTAATTTAATACTTTTATAAGATATCTCAAGTGTAAATTATATTAATACTTTAAAGGAATTATTTAATTTAATAATAAGTTCCTTTATTAATAATATAAAATATAAGTTTATTTAAAATATAAAAAATATTAATAATAATAAAGTAATTAAAGTCGATATTATCTTTTAAATTAAACTTAAAATGATTTAACGAATTGTTATACTTTTAATAATATTTATAAAACTTTATAAGATAATCAAATATTCTTTTATTTATTATATAACTTATATATTTTAATATATTTTATAGGTAATTAATATATTAATAAATATTTAAAATAATAATAAAAATATTATAATTTAATATTTATTAAAAAGTAAAGATTATAATTAAAGGCATTAATAATAAAAGTATATAATAATATATTTTAAAATAAAAAGGAATAATTAAAATATTATATTATTAATATATTTTATATAAGGGTAACGATTTTATTAATAAGATTATTAAAATATACTTTTAAATTATTTATATTTTATAAATTAAATAAGAATAAAGTTATTATAAATATAATATAAAAATTTATTTATTTAATTAAAGTATTCACTTTTATAAATTTAATAAAGATTAAGAATTTAATATTGAATTATATTATTACCTAACCTTTAATAATTTTATTAAGTTTAATATTAATAATATATTATAATACTTGGAATTATTTAAATCCGATAATTGAATATATGAAATAATTAATATCGATTATAATTTTATAAAAGTAATGGGAATTATATTAAGACTTATCTTTAATTATAAATATATAAATGTCTTTTATTAATAACTCGTCTAGTATTAAAGTAAGGATTTCGTTCTTTAATTAATATATAAGAGAAAAGGAATTAAGGTCACTTATAAGAGTATTTATTATATCCGTTAATTTAATAAGTAATATTAAAATAGTCAAGAGACTTTTAATTAATATAAATTAAGTAATTTAATATTTTGGGCAATTATCTCTTATCTCGTTTATATTTAATAAAAGTATCTTAAAATATTTACCTAATTCGTTTTTACTTATATTATTATTATTATATTTATTATAATCCTTATTATTTAATTCGCTTTTAAAATTAATTATATATTATATATAAATAACTTAAAATCTCTTTTTAAAGTCGCGGGAATTAATATTAAATCGATAAAGGTTTTTGTACTTGAATCGGACTTGTTCCTTTACTTATTCCTTTAATAAATAGTTTTAAGAATAATAACTTGATTTCTTATATATAAAATATAACTTGATATTTGATTATTTATTGTGATTATAAGAATTAAAGGTATTTATATAGTAATAATCACGATTATCGCGATTATAATTATAATTATATTAATGCCCTTTAATTTAATATTTATAATCTCGATCTCGTAAATAATATTTATAATTAATAAAATATACTTATCTCGATTTAATTAATAAAGTATATCTTATACTTTTATTCCTTCTTATATATTAAAATTAATAATTAAAACTTATTAATAAGGTTTATAATATTTAAAGATAAGTTTAAAATTATAATTTAATATATTAATACTCTTTTATAAACTTATACGATTTTATTATATAAGAAGTCTTTATTATATTATAAGTTAAGTATAAGTGAATATTAAAATTAATATAACTCGTTAATTATATCTTAAACGATTTTATATATTCCCTTATTCCCATTATTCTTTAATAATAAATCAAATAAATTAATATTATTTCATTTATTAAAGGTAATTCGTTAAGTATTAAGTTTTTTAAAAACTCACGAATATTTATATAAGTCTTATTATATATATATTTAATCAATCCGTGATTATAAAAGTGATCTTAAACTAATCCTTTTAATATAATAAGAAAAACGTTTAAGATCTCGTTTTTCGGGACTCTTATACAATTATAAATATAATAAAATATATCTTATTATTCCCATTGTATTTTTATTTATTAATAATAATTACAAATATATCCTTAATGAATTTATTAATAAAAGTGCTTTGAGCCAAGTGTTTAAAACTATTATTATAACCTCTATTAAGTATTTCACTAGTTCCCTTACTGGAATCTCCTTTATTAAGAGGTCTATTAAGTAGTCTATTAAATAGTCCTTCAAGTAATAAGTTATTATATTTATTACTTGATTTTATATTTACTCTTACGCCTCTATTTAATAATAAATCATTATATTTATTACTTATTCTTATAATAATATTCGCGTTTACTTTCACTTATCCTTCTTCACGTATATACTTAAAATATTCATTTTGTATAATAAAGAAGAATGAGATAATAAAGTCGTTTAAAAGGTTTATTTTAACTTAAATAAGATTAATCTCGGTTTATAAGTATTACACCTCTTCTTAAAGGATATTATAAAGGGTCTTAATAATTATTCAACTCGAACGACCTTATTTAATACGAATATTATTATATTAAAAGTATATTTATAATTATTAAAGTCATTTATAAAAAATTAAATTAAAGGTATTAATTATAAAATTCTTAAAATCCTCCTTAAAGGCCTCTTATAAGTTATTATTAATACTCTTAAACAAGTCATATTCGTATATCTTAATATTTATATAATTTAATACTTTATTCCTTATAATTTTAATTATATTATTAAGACTAGCTTTTCACTTCTTAAATTATATCTTTCACTTATCTTTTATTATATTAAATCACAATACTTTAAGAGGTTTAAATATAGGATTGAGTATACTTAAAATATTAATTGAGAATATTTACTTATAAGTAATAAACTCGTTTAAAGAATTAAAAGCCTTTTAATTATTATTTAATAATATTATTATTCTCGAGTATTTTTAATTCTTAATATTCTTAATATTCGTATATATTTATTAAAGGGTATTCTTTATTATTTTGAATATTATTAAGATTATTATTCGAGGATAAGAAAGTAAAAAAAGAGTAATAATAAGCCCTTAAATATCTTAATCGAAAATTTAAAATATAAAATTTTATATATCGAAATTTATATTATTAAAAGTAAAAGTGCGTGTTTTCGAGAGATTTTAAGATTCGATTTGATAATAAAGTCAAAATGATTATAAGAAAGTGATTTCGTAAAAGAGAAGATTATTAAATAATCGATTATTAATCAAGAATAGCTTTTAATTAAAACAATTGTCTTTTTTATAAATTATATAAGTATTTTAATAAGAATTAATAAATTACTTTTCCCTTTAATTATTTTATTTAATAAGATATAATATCTTCTTTATAAATTACACGAGTGCTTTAATAAGAATTAATTGGAATTATATTCCCCCTTTAATATAAAAGTCAAGAATTTTATTATAAGTCACACGAGTGTTTTAATAAGTTTAATTAAATCTTTCTTTAATTTATATATATAAACTAAATCAATATCAGTCTATTAATAACGTGTAATAATATTATATAAATCATGGAATATTAATTATATAAAATAATAATTAATTATAAAAAGAGGAGTTCTTAATACCTTAATATTAATAATCTTTTCCCGGATTTAATTAAACTTAATCGGGTTTAATTATATAAATTTCGTATAGCCAAGCGAGGTCACATGATAAAGATCACGTGACTAATATAATTATAATACAATTATATTAATATTTAATTTTAATAAATTTTTAAAATTAAAATATTATTATTAATTTTATATTATTATAAAATAGTTTTTATAATTATAAATTTTAATATATTAATTTTTATTTTAATCTTTTTAAAAGAATTAAAATAAATTAAAATAGATATTAAAATAAATATTAAAATAAATATATTTTTTCAGAATTAAAAACTCTTTTATATTATTTTTATTTATTAAAATAAATTAATTTTATAATCTTATTTTATATTCTTTAAGAATTATATACGAGTATTAATAAATAAATTTATAATAAAAGCTTATAAATTCCAAAAAATTTAAATATTATAAAATAATTTTAATTTTAATTATTTAATAATATTATAAATTTATTTAAAGTTTATTCGAATATCTTTTATATTAATAAGAAATTCAAGAAACTCGATTTCTTTAATATTAAACTTATATTTATTTAATTTATAAAATAAAAGTCTTAATAAAACTTATATTAAACTTAATTTAATATTTATTTTATAATAATATAAGATTAATATTAATATTTAATAATATTTTAATTTTAAAAGTATATTAAAATTAAATATTATAATAATAAGAAATATTATAAAGATTAAGATATAATATTTAATAATTTAATTATATTGAAATAATTAAATTATGGAAAAGAAAAGAGAAGAAAAGTCAAGGAAAGAGAAGTGTCTTATACTCTTTTAATACTTGTTTATATTCTTAATTTAAAATATTAATATTATAAACATCGGATTTTAAATATTAATTCCCTTAATTTAAAATTAATATAATTATAATTAAATTAATTATATAATGAGTATCTTGATTATTATAAAAATAATACTTTTAAAATAATAAAATATTATTATTATTTATTAAATTATCTCTTATTAAATAATAAAAAGATTAATTTATAAAATAAATAATAATAAATAATAAATTATTAAAATTAATCTTTAAATCCTTTAAAAGAATTAAGTGAATATTTAATATATATATATAATAATTATATATTTAATTTATATTTATTTAATAAAATATATAATAATACTAATATAATTAATTTATAATTATATAATATATATTAATTATCACGTGGAAAATCACGTAATAGGTTTATATATAACTTGGATTATATATTATTAATAAGATATTTATAAATATTTATATACTTTTATTCCTTTAATTAATTATAAATTAATTATATTATTATTATATATTTTATTAAATAAATATAAGGCAAATACGTGATTATTATATATATATAACGGATATTCACTTAAATCTCTTAAAGGATTTAAAGATTAATTTTATATTAAATTCACTAATCTTATAATTTATTAATTTTATTAATTTATTATTTATTATTATTTGTTTTATAATTATTAAATAAATTAAATATTAATATTAGTTTTTAAAGAATAATAATATATAATAAATACTTATATACTTTTATTTATTTAATTAATTATAAATTAATTATATTATTATTATATACTTTATTAAATAAATATATAATTACTTATATATATATAATAAAAATTTATTTAAATCTTTTAAAATATTTAAAGATTAATTTTATATTTATTAAATTTATTAATCTTATAATTTATTATTTATTATTATATATTTTATAATATTATATATTTTATAATATTATATATTTTATAATATTATATATTTTATAATATTATATATTTTATAATATTATATAT
>KZ613525.1:0-92037 GCA_002865625.1 Hyaloscypha hepaticicola
TTTTTAAAGATATACTCGAATTTTTTAATTTTTTACTTTTTATTAAATTTAAACCTTTATAAAAAAAGCAAACCTTGATTTAAAGGCTCTTGAATCGACCGAAGGCTCGATTATACTATCGACTATTGTCTTGCTTTTAACCAAGCCCATATCTCTTATTATAATTAGTACAAAAGTTATAATTTAATATACTTAAACTTAAATATTAAATATATACGAGGATTAAGGATAATTTCAAGCTCTCGAAGAGTATATAGAACCTTATATTCTACCAATACCTTAACTACTATTAATATACATCCTTTAATAATTGATATTATAATACAAATCACTTCAGGCACATGTGGAATCATTTGTAAAAGCGCTAGAATAATACTGGCCAAAGCTAATCTTCTGAAATCTAGACATATCAGGCGACTACTCGACTATATCTCTCTTCAATATCGGTAGCACTTATAAACTTATTTTACAAGATCCTTTACCTATAGATATATTAACTAGTATATCACTATAAGATATTAGAGGAAGTAATCACCGGGAATAGATCCTTAATATTAATCGGGTACTAATTAATACTTGTTTAAAGACAGGAAAGACTATAAAATACTATATTATAATAGGAGGATAAAAATGGAAATAGACAGATATAATAAGGGATATTATAATTAGATATTAACGGGATATAATAAATTAGTAGATAATCTAAACTTTATAGTTATTATCCAACGAATCGATATTATACTAATAGTTTTTAAAGTGCTCCCTCGCTCTCTTTTTAGTATCCTCTCTACAATCCATCTCCCGAATCATCTATTCCAGGAACTACTAAAACCCGTTATAATCTGCCCCCCTATTCTTGTAATAATAACGAATAGTAACTTTAAGGTCCCTAAAGCTTTCCTCAATTGGATTAAATATGGGACAATATAATAGAAGATATTTAATAGTAATATCACGTAAAGTATATATCTCTTTGACTCGGGGATTATAGTATATTAAGCAATTATCCATAATAATAATATTACAAATATCTATCTCTCCAGGAGAATTGCAAATCGGTAAAAGATAAAACTCTAACTATTCCTCGAATAAAGTAACTATAATTAATCCCTGAAAAGTAATCGTTTAAAGGTAACCATCAAGAGTATATACGGGGAGTATAGACTAATATTCTAATCATTTTAACTATCTCTTCGCCCGTACTCGTATACTAATTGGCATTCACCCGTAATGTCTCTCTCCCGTTTTCTCATTCGATACAGATTCGTCGATAAAAACGAGTTATTTACTCTTCCATCTTATTGATTTATCCCTCCATGTCTATATTAACTACTTATCTTATTAAGATACGATATAATTAACCCTTTTATACAATAACCTCATCTTCTTGTATATATACGACATTTGCGTTTGGGAGAGCTTAATATCGAAAATATTATATATTTCGTTTGTGACTTCATCTTGGTAAAGCTCGTTATCTTGATCGAGAAGTTATATAACGAAATACATAACCTCTTTATTATAGTCTGGTTTAGGTCCCGACGTTACTCTTATATTACGACACTCTGCTGCCCCCATTTCAAGAAGTAAATCGTTTCGTAATTGTAAAACTGTACTATACATTGTATAATACGCCTTTGTAATGGCCTTAAGATTAGGCTTAGCTACTTGAACAGAACTAATCGCAAATTTTATCGCTTCCCTCCTCTGGGGCTCAAGGTGAGACGCTATAACTGTAAAATATTAGCTAAAGTATCAATAGTCTCAATTGGATTAAATAATATACGATCAAGAGTGGAATTGGTGGTCAGTTTGGGCTGTTACAGCAAAAACAGTGTTTTTAGGTGCGAAAAAAGAGGTTTGGGCTGATCTCGGCAAATTTCGAAAAAAGCGCATAACCCGCATATGACTGTATGCGTAACTAACGCGAGAACACCATTTTTAAGCGAGCGCTCGATTGCACACAACATTTCTCGACAGCGACGACCCCACCAGGATCAAGACAACGACTCTCGTCCCCACAACACCACGCTCGCAATCATGGCGGAAGTCTCGAAAACCCCCGAGGAAGTCGCCAAAGAGAATGACCTCCTTCCCAAACTCATCCAACACCTCGACAGGCATTTAATCTTCCCTCTCCTTCAATTCGTCGCCGAACAAGAAGAGGAGCCCACGCACGAGACCACGAAGGCGAAATATGAGTTGTTGAAGAAGACAAATATGACGGACTACGTGGCGAAGTTGTATTGTGAGCTGGAGGGCGTGAACGAGCCTCCGAAGGAATTTGCGACTAAGAGACAAGAGGTCCTGGATAAATTGGAGACATACGCACAGGAGAGTGAGAAGATTACAGATTTACTAGGCAGAGAGGACGTTGTCACTAGTTTGAGGAGTGACAAGGTCGCAAACTTGGAATTCTTGAAGAAAGAGCATGACGTGCGTTGTTGAACATACAAGGTGGTGGATTTTGCTAATGAGGAATAGGTTACAATCGAGATGGTAAATGTCTTGTATGACTTTGGCAACTTCCAGTACAGTTGTGGAAATTACCAAGCAGCAGCCGAATTGCTCTACCAATTCCGAGTTCTCTCCACCGACAACGACAAGGTCTCTGCCGCAACATGGGGAAAGCTCGCTTCAGAAATCCTCACCACGAACTGGGAGTCTGCTATGGAGGAGGTACAGAAAGTGAAGGAATCAATCGATACCAAGCTGTTCAACAACCCCCTGGCACAACTCACACACCGCACCTGGCTCATCCACTGGGCACTCTTCCCTTTCTTCAACTACGAGCCTGCAAGGGACACAATCTGCGAGCTCTTATTTTCCGCTCCCTTCATCAACACAATTCAGACCGCCTGCCCCTGGATCCTCCGCTATCTCACCGCAGCCGTAATCACCAACCGCAGCCGCACCCGGAACACAGGCCAATATCAAAAGCAGCTCAAAGACGTGATTCGTATCGTCAAGCAAGAAAACTACGAGTACCACGACCCAGTCACGGACTTTATCAAGGCCCTCTACATCGATTTTGATTTCGAGGAGGCGCAGAAGAAACTCTCGGAAGCCGAGGAAGTTCTTCGCTCGGATTTCTTCCTGGTCGCTGCTTCCGATTCGTTTGTTGAGGCCGCACGACATCTTATTTCGGAGAGTTACTGCAAGATTCATCAACGGATCGATATCAAGGATTTGAGTGCGAGATTGGGCCTAAACCAAGATGAGGGAGAAAAGTGGATTGTGAACTTGATCCGGGACACGAGGGTTGACGCGAAGATCGATTACAAGGAGGGGACCGTGGTTATGAACCACCCGCCTAGCAGCGTCTACCAGCAAGTTATCGAGAGGACGAAGGGTGGATTCTTCAGAACGCAAGTGCTGAGCGCGGCTGTTGCCAAGTGAGGGGTCGATTCTGGTCAAAGAGCTTCATAAATATGAAAGGGGATGACGATTTGTGGGGAGGTTTATGGTGAAGATTGAAGTGAGGAGTGCATGGTTGGCGTTCAGGCTGGGCAAGAGAGAAGCAAAAATGGCTGGTCTGATACATGTTGGTTCGTGTGCATATTGCTGGCTAGCCATATCTGGTCGGCAGAAGGTTTAGATGGTGATGATTTATCAATGCATGGTTGGCACCTTGCTTGTTTCGTCTTGATGCCATGTGAGCCCCGGACCTCGATATTCAACTTTCAAATTGATATGCGGGTTATTTCTCTGATTGATTTGTTATTTAGAGAAATCCGTGTGACGGTAAGCTCTGGCAGTGCCGTGCCTGCTTTGTCAAGTAAGTTGTGTAATATGCGTACGTGTTACATATCTAATTGGGGTAGCGGCCATCACTTCCTCTACATAGTTAGTGTCGAAAACCCGGCTGGTTCTACTTTAAGTACAACTATTGGTCCTCTACGATCTTTAGCATCAGCAGCGCTATTTGGGGATCACAATCGACAAGGTTGGCTAGGGAGGAACCAATTCGACAGAATTTTTTACTTCAACTCTAAGTCCAAGGCCATCATTCTCAACCCCAAACAGCTCGCTAATCCCTACAATCTCTCCAGCTCATAGATCACCTAGTTGTCCGTGGATAACCGGTGTAGTGATCGGGCTGTACAAACAATTGCTATCCAGAACGGGTTTTGATTTATGCAATCACATGGTCGGGATGCCTTACACCCTCTTTGGGAGCCAAGCCAATCGAATAATCTCACAGTCCTGCTATGTAACCAGGTGGGATGCCATGTAAGCGAAGCGTAAGCATGCCTAAGCAGTTAATCATTATAGCCTAAATACAATTATCACATGTAATCTTTTGTGTGATGATTTAAGTTTCATAACGTTATGTATTAGTGCTGCCCACTTTCCTCGATATCTCAGACCCTCCTAAATACTAGCAAGCTGCTTTTGAAATCTCAAAACCATTTTTATAGCCATACTGCCTCCACAATTGGCAGAACACTATACAAGATGCATGCTGAAATCACCCAAC
This sequence comes from Hyaloscypha hepaticicola, assembly GCA_002865625.1. Classification (NCBI taxonomy): domain Eukaryota; kingdom Fungi; phylum Ascomycota; class Leotiomycetes; order Helotiales; family Hyaloscyphaceae; genus Hyaloscypha; species Hyaloscypha hepaticicola. The sequence continues at coordinate 4,481 of KZ613525.1, forward strand.
TTATCAATTACGGTGACTGTAAAGCCAGTAACTGTGGTTGCACCACTTTCGAAGCCGAATTCCCCCCTAACGGCCAGGCCTGCAAGCACTGTGGGCATGCTCATTCGCGTTAGCTCTTCAAGGCATAATATAGGTTAATATTCTTAGCTCCTGTTAGGTGACATTCTTACTTACACTAAACGTTAGCCTTGTTTTGTGTTCTGTGGTATAGTACAGGTGTGACGGAAGGAGCGTGACGACGTCACATGTTGCAGTTAGTAGTATAGTTAGCTTCCTGCTTCGTAGCTAGAAAATAATATCTTCTCTCTCGTCTTGATACGTTAAGACTGTATATCAGGTTTGGGTAAAACCTATGCACTTGCTTCCATTGACAGTCCCTTTCTTCTTGGATCTGAAAAGGCTGCCGAGTTTTGCTTTATGATGGCAGGAGAGTATATCCCCATCGCATACTTCGCTTCTTCCCTTTTGAAGTTTCTTCGCTCTGATACATTAGTCTACCTATAAATTTCGTCCTCTGAAGGCAGTAATTTTAACAGTTAACTCTTTGGGAGCTTCCCGATAACGCAGCCAGACTGGCTTCTTCTTCGGTGCACATGTAATCTCACGTATATGGACGGGAGAATGATATTCGGCGCCTACTGCAACAAGAAACAGCGAAATGGGTATCATATTATATGTTAGGCAAGTTTTCATACAGTATCCACCAACCATTTAACTCCCGTCATTCCCAGGAGGTTGATGATACCTCGCACTAGAATTCACACCCACACCCAATCTCTCCAATTCCCCGTCACTGACTACACTGATCCCCATACTGCTCACTGAGCTCACCGTCCGCTGAGTATCATTCCTCCTCATACCGTCATTCGTGGTTGCGTCTGGTGCTATCCTAACAGAATTCAGACCCAGAATAGGACTCTCCCTTGGCATCTCCTGGCTAAGGACTCTCAATCGAGCCGGATTTAGGTTTCCTGGTTCTGGGCTTTCACTTGGCATTAATCCCTCTCGCACTACACGCTCTAGAGAATCTTGTTGTACTTGAGGATGTCGGGGCACTGGTGCTACGATAGTAGGCATGGGCGGTGCTAGGCTGATCTCTTCTGGTTCTATAGGAAAGCCCATTGTATCTCGTGTGCGTTGCGGGAGGAGGGCGGGCATTGTTTCCGTGGGTTGTGGTGTTAAATCCTGAGTCTGTTCAGACACGGAAGTATGGGACCTGATGATGGCCGAAGCGCCAGGAGTCTGCGGCGGTATCGCAGTAGGTTCATTCGTGTGCCACAAACGTTGTAAGGACATGATTGTTGATGTGCCGGTGGTCTGTGGCGATATTTGATGAGCGTCTTCTGGGATGCTGGGGCTCAATGGCGATACGATTGTGTCCGAGTTTGTGCGCTGTGGTGTAGGCACCCGACCTAGAGAGGCCATCGATGCTCTCATCTGACTCTCTGCATAACTGGGTGGCAGGTTGTCCGTCTCACTTCCACTATCCCGTTGTCCATAGCTCGCTGCACCTCCTCTGAGCGCCACACCAGACAAGTTCGAGTTGGGGCTTTGGGAGACCTGTGACTGGGGAAGGAGACTGTCGTGTGGACTCTGGCTGTTAGAACGGTTGAAAGGAACACCACGGAATACTGAATTGAGGCTAGTGTAGGTAACAGGTTGGGTTTTCCTGGATGTCGCTCTACTCTGGCGCCTTTTCCTCCTGTTCAGCAACCAGACTCCAAGAAGAGAGATAAGGAGTAAGCCAGCGAGTCCTCCGACTATGCCGCCGATGATAGCGCCCTTGTGGACTCCTGCGGATGTTGAGGTTGAAGTCGGCGAGCTATGTGAAGACGAAGTGCTTGTATGAGCTGTTGTTGAACTGGTGGTTGTGGGTTGATTGGGACTGCTCGGCCCTCCAAATCCACCCCCACCCGGTTGGCCACCTCCCTGCTGCTCCCCGGGAAAACTCATCTTGCAGTAATAGACAGAGTAAAGGCTTCGAATGTCTCTCCTACTTGGAAGTGCCTAGATAATAATGCAAAAAAGACATGAAGAGAGAACGTTCAAAAAGGGACGACAAGAATAACTCTGGCACTGGCCGGCATTTAACCAGGAGGTGGCCGCGACTGCACGACACGCATGCATTGGTACTTTGGAAATGACTTACCGATTTAGTGTGGAGCGAGGCTCTAAGCCACGGCAGCCACAGGATGGACTGGAGAGGTCGCATGAAAGCTTGTCGATCAAACCGTCAAAATAGAGTCAGCCCCGGTGTGGTGGTGTTTTTTCGTCGGCATTGACGCGTGGACATGATGAATTGAGCATTTTTGGTGGATCCCACGTGCTTTCAGCTGAAAAGGAGGCTGATCACCGAAACAAAGCTTTCATGAGCTCGAGGTGTGGTAACATATATCTCGGCCTTCCGTGTTGAAGGAACGTAGATATGCCATCAGGCAGGGCTGGCAGTATTCAAGTACGAAAAGGAGGAAGCCAAGGGACCAGTGAGGTAGCGTCGGCAATGAGCGAGCCCAATTGCACAATATACCCAGTGGGCCGGACAACACGAAGAGCTAGTGAGAGAAATCCGAAACCATAGGGCTGTAGGAATTATGACATAGGAGACGGCGAAATTGATATTGTCATTGTTGTTGTTGGAATGAAGATGAGGACTCCGCAGAACGCGGCCCTTCACGTGCCATTCTAGACCTCGTCCTAGTTCGTCTTAGCGCTGGCTCAACGACCCCGCGAAAAGCATCACCAATCAGGATGCATTGCGATGAAGAGCAGGAGAAAGCGGCTGAACTCGCTGAGCTGATCAATCTGACAACGAGACGCCAGAACGAATCCTTCTCTCTCTTGTATCGACTCTCTTCCAGCGAATAGCTCTCTTGCTGAGATTCACAACGATTCAAGGTTCCAGAACGGTCTCGTCTTCGCAAGAGCTGAATCAACACAGCCTCCTCGCACTCGGGGCGTTCTTATCGGACGACTGTTTGCCAACGTCGCAAACGCAAGTCGCCTTTTCCACTGCGCGCAGAATCTGTAAAACCCGTTTGCTAGTATGAGCTACTCCAATCCCCAGGATGGCCAGCAGGGCAAGCCTCAAGTCCAAGCGTGCCGATACAAGACCGGAAAGACCCTCGGAGCTGGATCGTATTCCGTGGTGAAGGAGTGTGTACATATTGATACGGGCAGATACTATGCTGCAAAGGTCATCAACAAGAGGCTAATGGCAGGTCGAGAACATATGGTAAATGGCTCCTTATTCAACTTTGATCTACCTCGCGCTGACCCCGCTCTCAGGTTCGCAATGAAATCGCGGTTCTCAAGAAGGTGTCCATGGGACACCAAAACATCCTGACCCTCGTGGATTACTTCGAAACCCTCAATAACCTTTATCTCGTCACCGATCTAGCCCTTGGTGGTGAACTCTTTGATCGCATTTGTCGTAAGGGCTCCTACTACGAATCCGATGCCGCAGACCTTATCCGAGCTACCCTATCCGCTGTCGCCTACCTACATGATCATGGCATCGTACACCGTGATCTGAAGCCCGAGAACCTCCTCTTCCGAACCCCTGAAGATAATGCCGACTTACTGATTGCCGATTTTGGTCTGAGCAGGATAATGGATGAGGAGCAATTCCATGTACTCACTACAACGTGCGGTACACCAGGCTACATGGCACCCGAGATCTTCAAAAAGACTGGACACGGAAAGCCAGTAGATATCTGGGCTATCGGTGTTATTACCTACTTCTTGCTGTGCGGCTATACACCTTTTGACAGAGACTCCAACCTCGAAGAGATGCAGGCCATCTTGATCGCAGACTACAGCTTCACTCCGATTGAATACTGGCGAGGAGTCAGTTTACAAGCACGAGACTTCATCAAGCGTTGTCTGACAATCGACCCCACACAGCGAATGACTGCTCACGCGGCACTATCGCACCCATTTGTTGCTGGCGAACAGGCTGATACCAAGGACGGAAAAGGCAGCGATTTGCTACCTGTGGTCAAGAAGAACTTCAACGCAAGAAGAACACTACATGCCGCTATCGACACAGTAAGAGCAATCAACAAGCTGAGAGAAGGCCAACACGGCATGATGGATGGTGTGGTATCGACAAACCCACAAGGAGGTGCCAAGCCATTACAACAACAAGGCAAGGGTGATTCTGGAGTAGGAGGCATGAGCAGTGGAGATGACGGACAAATGGACACAGATTCAGGATACGGAACAGGAGGTACTGCATCAACACAAAACGGCTTAGATACGCACATGCGAGGTGTAGAACGGAATTCCGGCCAAGGCCAAACTCAAGCCCAAATCGAAGCACAAACGCGAAGGATTGCAGAAACAACGAAAGGATTATGGAGCGCAGGAGCAGCGAAGATTTCCGGACGGTAGTGCTGAGGCATCGACGGACTGTCATTACAAAACGAGGACCAAAAGTCGAATTTGCTGATTTTCTCTTTTGCTTTGTTGAGAATGTTCTTGAGCGCCATTTTTCGCTACGTTACCTTACATTCTACTTCGCAGAAGACTGCCCACGGGCATTTTCTTGACTGGTTGGCTTTTCAGGAATTTGGGACGAATGTGATGTGGATGGATGGACACCTTTTCTGTAGCTAGCGAGCGGGGTAGTAGGCGCTTTGCGTGAGCATCATGGAGATCATACCACTGGTCAACGAAAGGATTGACGACGCTATTAGAACATGGAATTAAATGAATGGATACCGTTGGCTTGAAAGGCCACTTTCACTTAATCTTGTTGAGTAGTTTCTGTTGCACATCTGTCAATATTTAATTTCGGCTGAGGAGATTTGACTTTCGCTTGAAGGAAATTTTACAATATTAGCTCTTGGATTGAAAGCGGACGAGATTCCGCAAACAATTTATTGTCTCACGATAGCCAATACTGAGGACTGTTAGCAGCGGCGCAGAGTGACTTGATACTTGGTAGTTGGGACGAAAGTACATTCTTGTCCACAGCAGCGGTAACAGTATCTTTTACGTCCAGGTTATCTACGGTAGCCAGCACCTCTCCCTCTCTCTCCTTCTCCAAAAACCACCACTACGATCCCTAAGTCACCGCAACTCTCACTCCTCTTCACCTCTCTCATCGACTCCTCTTCCGCTCCGTCCTTCCCTCCTTCGAAGTACCATCACCCTCACCCCTCATCCCAAATACACACCCCTTCGACCCCTAACCAGAAACCGCCCCACCCCGCCCTAACGAAGTAAGCGAAACCACCAGAACCAAACACCAAAACCAATGTAACCGAGTTTCCCTAAGTCGACTCACTTTAAGTCGACTCAGCTAACCCGATTCAGTAATCTTTTGGGGGCCAAACGCATCGCAAAACACTTTCACACTTCAATTCGCACCCGAATTTTCTCACGAAAATTAGGGTTAGGCGCGCAGCGCGGCTTAGGGGTAGTGGTTAGGTGTTAGGGTTAGTTATAGTTAGGGTTATTGGGATATGATAGAAAAATCCAATTCTGAGGAGGCAGGCTAAATCCAGCTTAGTGTGGCTGTCTCGGTTAAATTTTATTGGGTGAAAAGGGTGAGTCGACTTAAAGTGAGTCGACTTAGGGAAACTCATGTAACCCACCCACCAAACCACCAACCCCAATCCGTCACCGCACCACGTGCCAAGCACGCACTTCACACGCAGACAAAACTGCGACGTGCAACAGACCTTGGCCTCTTGAGCGCTGCAGCCAGTAAGGTAATGCGCGCGCGATGATGGACCCGAACAACCCCGCCTTCCTCTCATTCTCAACCAAGGGTTTGGGCTTGAGTTTCGATTGCCACTGCGTCCCTCATTGATATAAGATTGCTTCTTCGTTATGGTATTCATGTGAGATAGTTTACGGAAGTTCTGTAAGGTGGGGAAATCATTGGTAGGGAGGGAGTATGGATGAGGCTAAGCCATTTTGTTATCCACTTCAACGTATGGGAAAGTGTAGGACGCAATCACGAGCACGAGCACGAGCTTGCAAATACGGAAAAGAGAGGTCAAGAAACCGAGGTGGTGGATCGCGATATGCAACGAAAAATACAGCTGCAGCTATCCATAAATTCTCTTCCCGTCGGCTACCTGCTCGAGGGAGAGTGAAGTGACGTGGGATTCTCGAGTCTTCGCTTTACACTCCCCGATGTCAGCTCAGCTGCACGCGATTCAAAATTGTGAAATTTGGATTCACATAGAGTAAGGGGAACTTGATTGCTTCGAAGAATCTTCTCATTCGATCAGACGACTACTCATTCCCATGCTCTGCAAAAGCGTAGTCCTCTCGACCTCCTCCACAAAGGCTAGATCCTCATCAACCAGTTCTTTCAAATATGCATCTTCTATAGCGACAGTTTTATCCCTTCCCAATGCCATGCCATGCAAGTTCCCATTGCTTCCTTGCAACCGGGAGGGAGCAAGCCCAGAACACCCAGAATCCTCACTCCAACCAAATTCTATATTTTAGCGAAAGTCTTCTATGCCCTTGTAACCAATGCCATGCCATGCCGGTGATGACAATAATTAGAAAGCATACGAATGCGAGCCCAGCACGCCTCTCTCTTCTATCTGAAAAAAAAAAACTCCCCAGAGAGTAGACGGCGGTAACTCTAGCGATCGTGGTATTTTATGCACAAATGTCGAGCAAATTTCGAATTATCTCCAACTAGTGGAGAGAAAAAGGTATCAGGGAAGCGAAGGTGACGCCTGGCTCCCAAGTCGGCACCAGTTACAAATTGGTGCCGGGGGGATACCCAAGGCGGTATTAGCATTATTATATCGCAAAAGGACCCTCGATCTTTGAGCTTCTTGCTGGAGCTTTCGAACTGGTGGGAATGGAGGGTATATACAATGCGGATTTGTTCGAAAGGTCCAGAAGAGTTCCCGAGGTCGAAAGTGTAAAAGGTATTGCAAAGTCGCTCCTATGCTAAACGCCGTGACATGATTATACCGTAAAACCATGAAGAAGTATCGACTGAGGACGTTGTCGAATGGGTTATTGGATGTCGGTCTTTCTGAAAGATTTGAGGGTTCACCGTACTACTATTTCGCTGAGTTCGGTATCTGAATGTTGACTTGCGAGGGTCTCTCCCTCCCATGATTGGCTGTCATCAACTGGACTTCTCGAGCCTGAGGAGATCGAAGATGAAGAACCAATGGTCCACTCGTCGCTGCTATCGTGGCGGAAATCTTCGTTGCCGAGGACGGTGAGACCATATTCGTAGCCCTTGCTCGGCTCATCCCCTCTCTCAACGTAGTCGTAGTCCCAGCGGAATCTTTTGTCTGTTTGAATCCTTGGCAAGAAATTGGCCTTCGCGATGTAGAAGGAAATCGCCGCAAGGAATGCTCCGGCAACCAAATCAACAGCATAATGGTGAGACAGGTACATTGTCGCCCACCACATCCACATAGCGTAGCAGAAGACCAAAGGCCGTAATTTCGGGAATACATGGCTCATAAAAAGGGCTTCCAATACTGCATTTCCAGAATGCAATGATGGGAATGCACCAAATACAAGAGGTGATGCCGTAAAGGTTGTGGTGTACATATCAAAGCCAAGTAACATGTCGATACGGGCCAAGCCAGCAGGTGATCCTTGCATTGAGTAATTGGCTGGTGCAAGTCCGTACAGATTTTCGTACCAAGGTGGCGAGCAGGGAAAGACCAGCTGGATTGCTACCCCGATAATGTTCAGATATCCGAAAGTCCTGGCAAACACGGGAACTGTTCCAGGTGGGCCAAAGATGAACATCAGACCAGCCCAGAAAAATGGTCCACCGAAGTGCAAAAGTCCGTATGGTATCCATGCAAGCACGTCAAGAACAACATATTTGTGTGCTGAGAGAATGTTGCTCAGATTGGCCCCGTAAAATATGTTTTCGAGCGCAGGAAGTACTTTCACCCAAATGTGTGGTCGGTACTCGGGTGGGATGAATCTAATCGTGAGGTCAGTCTCCAATTATTTTGGCCCGAGATCTGCAATGAAACGCTTGTCGATCATTTGCAGCCCCCAAATTATTCTTCAGCGAGAATGAGGAAATGGGCAACATACCGAGCATTGAAGAAGAAAAGTAGCCAGGTAAATACAGGCAGCACTGGCAGGAAGAATTGTCTGGTTACTGGCACCAACAATGCGAGTATAAGTAATGTCGCAGCGCCTGTCTTGACTAATGGCCCCGGCGCCTGACTGATGGATAGAGAGAATATGGCAAGTATGATCAATATTATGTATTGCCCGTCATAATACGACCACCGATGTGACCGCAGCGCGCGTATCGTGTCGGAAGGGCTGAAGGAGGTTTCGATAGAGGCGATTGACGACGCTGGGGATTGAGCTGACCGGAACTTTGACCGTAACCGGCGGCGATACCTGCGAGGAATGGGATTGGGTATTGAGGGCCATGAGAAGGGAATCTTCGCTTTCGTGAACGTCGGAGAGCTCGAAGCGTAGTATTTGGGTTCCGGCATGGTTGTCGAAGATTGGTCGCCCTTTCCTACAGTCCGTCTAAGAGATGGCGTTCAGCGGCGGATGAGCCGCGCTGAAGGCAGGATTGATGCAAATGTACGAGGTCTTGATATGCTAAGGGCTGCACATGAAGTCGATATTTGGTGGTGACGCTGTGAGAAGAGTAGAGGAGGGGAAGAGGCGGATAGAGAGGCAGAGGCAAGTGGTGATGTGAGAGTCGGATGAGGCGGATCGCAGCTATGAGATTTGGTGTGGTGATGATGGGGGCCTTCTCTAGCTAAAGGCTAAAGCTGCTAAGGCAGGCAGACCCTGGGTGGCCAGTACCAGTTGTAATTAGAGAGCACTCAGCGCAGGCGCAAGCCAACAAGCCACAGCTTGCAGGCATGTGCACAAGCGAGATCAGACACGGAGGGTCGCTGCGCTCGGAGGCCGACTCGCACTCGCAGTTCTCGCACAAATGCCACAAAGACAAGACACCAAGGGCACAGCACCAGCTGGGTACACGGGACAGGGACAGGGACCGGGAAGTTGGAGATGGATATTGGAATTTGGGAGGGCGTCCGCGATCAAATCTTGTTCTATTGTCAGCAAAGTGAAGCTCACGATCACAGCGTCAGCAACGGCACCACCAACCCCCACCGAGCACACCGCACCGCACATGAGACGATTTGTATCCCAAAATATCATGTGCTGGCCGCACCGATGGCCTTGTCAGCATTATTCCCACTATGCATGGGTTGGCGTATGCACAAACTCCGGCGATCCGCACAAAAGCAAGCCTCAACGTCTCACTGGATAAGCCACCACATCCATCCTCTCGCCTGGAATTTCTGACATAAGACAGACACTCGACAGAAGCCCTCAAGACGGATACCAGCTGGCATGGATGCTCGCACTCTCGTATTGTGCTGTAGAGATGAGTGTCAGGTTACGGCGCCCGCATTCTTAATCGCTATCGATAAGTCCAGGTCAGAATGCGGAGGGCTACATCTGATACACTCACATTGTTTGATTCTCGAATCGAAGTCGTCATTCCGCAACCGTTTTTCTCCAGCTGCGAGGCCGCGGTCTTGCGTCCTGACATGGGGGCCGTACCGTCGTACAGTATCTGATCCTTCAAAGACCGCAGCAACTGCCAACACAGCCGTGGGGCACGGGGGCTTTTGGTGGCCAAACGGCCCCAGATCCAACGGCCTGCAGGTTATGTAACCAACTCGAGGAGAAAGCTGGTAATTGTGAAGCGAAGCCATTCAGCCTGTGTATTCTTCCAACATTGCGAGGCCATGAGGCTGAGGCACAGCGTCTGTGGCCTCGTGAAACAAACTGGGGCGCACATGCCAGACGTTTCTGTGCAACTCCAGTTTCATGAAATGCCTCCCCCACCACACCAACTTCCAGCATGCGATACAGTAAACGGCAATCGTATCACGGTTTCATCCCCCGAGGAAGCATTTTTGATTCGCTGATTTACAGCCTCGCGCTAATTGATCCCAGGAGTCCCAGCATCTTACTCGCGTGTCGTGGTCGATAGGCCTAACGGGTTTAAACAACGGGCATCTGCGAAATAGATGGCCTTACGGAGGTATTTCGCCTGTGATGTCAGCGAGCAGATTGCACTTCGGAGAAAAGCAGGCCAAGAGGGGCCATCTCTTGGACTCGCTCTTGGAATTGATGCTCAGCGAGTCAGCCAATGCAGAAGAAGTCTTCCAAAGTTCCAATCCGAATTCCCGATGCCACCTTCATCACCCCGCCATATCAAGCACTACTAGTATCATTTCAATACTGTATGCATCAGCATGCATCCCGGCAGTCAACTCGACAACCTCACTTGTCAGCTCAACATTCCCCTAACCCTAGCCACAGCTCAAACATCACACGAGCACTTACCAATCACTGCAGTGTTTTGCAAATGTCTCATTTCACTAAAATCAACCTTAATCACAACCATAGAAAAAACTCTTTCCCGGATCCCCGCCGCTCAGCACTGGTAATCAAATCTTACTGATAAGATTACCTCCGCTCCGCTCCACTCAGCTGGAAGAAAATCAGCGTCAAATTTTGTCTCTTTCGGCCGAGGCGACGGGAATTTTTTGGGTGGTCGAGGTCGAGTTCCGGAAGTGGTTCTCGGTTGCAGAAGCGTGCACAAAACCTTTCGGCATTTACGTTCTGCCGAGCCAATGGCAGAACCCGGCGAGTGGTTGACCCGTTGCCTATTCGATCCCAGCCACTAGTGTTCCGTACCAAAGCGAGATGACTTGGCCTTGGCACGAAGGATATGGTAGGGGCATGCGAGTCGAGCCGTTGGTGGTCTGAGCTGATCATCCTTCAGGGGGCTTTGACTGGAACAAGAGTTTTTTCACCGCGCTTTTGGGGAGCGAATCAGAAGGGACAAGGAGGTGAAGCAGATGTGTGGGAATCCAAATCCGCCTGCGTCTGTATGAAAGGCTAGGCCACCGCTTGGTGTTGTCAGCTTGCACGCTTTCTCACCGCGGCAGTGCTGCTTTTTGAAGGATATCATGCTTGCAAGTCTTTAATTTGTCAGCTGGGACTCGACGGAAACAAGGTTCTCGTGTTCAGGTGGAAGGCTGTGGCTGTGGAAGTTCTAAGGCACAGATTCACCAAGTCACTCGGATGCGGCCATGCCACAACATATCTCGAACGCATCCTTCCAGTAATTGTTCAGGAATTGCCCTAGATCCATCCATCCCCACTAGAGACCGAGGACTGTTTTAAACTGACCTCTGGCAAGTGCTACTTTCAATTGCAAAAGTAATATCTCCGATCCACTGCTTCATTACATATGCCCTGAAAAAGAGGAGGACTTTCTTGAAGCTACTTCAAAAAATTATCCTCACTGAAAGCATATCATCCAATGAGACAAGATCGTTACTTACAATCCTCCTCTAAGATATCTTAGTGAATCTTGGATCTCTGTTCCGTTTCTATCAGTTAGCGTTGGAGAGTCAGCTTCTGATAATCCGGAGAAGTTGAGAATATTTGTGAAAGGACTTCAGAGAAGAAAAGTTAGCCACAAGGCCTTGAATATGCAACGCGTGCTATGAATCAATGGTCCGCCGTCGCTCCTTAAAATATTATACAGTGCCTCATCATAGAATCCCATGATCATCCCCTAAATATTCGTTCATCCATGAGTCGCTTTTCCCCCTTCCGGTCATTCCCTCTGCAACAAAAGAAATGCATATATATGGCCGATATCTACGCAAAGTACCTCGGCTCATTAAAGACATGGTATTGATGTCCTCTCACACCCTCTCCCCTAAACATCTGTGGGAAACGCATGCCCTCCGGCACTTGATCTTCACTGATCATGGCGTTCCTCTCTTCCGCAATCTCACTCTCTTTCTCGCCAATCTTGAACTTGCCGACTTGGATCTCGGTGTCAGTAATTGTGCTTCTACTCACACGTGCATATCCAGTCCGCTTCAGTCCTTTGTAGAGGATGTATTCGCACCATCGATCCCAATCGCTCGGATCGATATCATGCATACCACTCGTTTCCGAAACGTAGGTATTGTAATTACCTTCGAGTGGTCTCGTAACCAAGTACGAAAGGAGGATTGCCGGCCGTGGTGTGGCCCCCATGAGCTTGGAAAGGTATTCCGATTGCAGTCTTCGATCCTCAGGATCCTCTTCTTGACCAGAGTGGAAGACGAATACATCAATCATCTCGCCGTAAACATCTAGTGTCGCTTCGATCGCGGGTGCCAGCTCTCCCGCTGGGGAAGGAAGTAGATGGTGTGTCGAGTTCACAATAGGGAACTTCGAGAGTAAAGCGGCTCCCCAGGTGTGCTTGTTGGGTCCTGGTCCATAGTCGACGTACATGCCAAGGTCCTCTGCGAGGAATTGTGTTGTATCACGGTTGCCCATAATAATTCTCTGGAGATCCGACTCAAGGAGGCCAACAACGTCAAGTTCCAGCTCTTTAATCACATCACGCATCCGATATTCCGACGACCACATGTCGTTATCCAGCGAGAAGTGAATCGTCCAAATACCAGCTGTGAGAATCTTGTCGTCCTTGTGGTATGGAACATAGTCGTAAGTCGGAAATCGGAGATAGGCAATGGAGACAGACAGCAGTTGTAGAACTCCGAGAATATACAGGTAGTAGGAGCGCTGCTTGCGAGAGTTGAGGTAAGCGTTGAAGCGTTTGCGTTGCGCAGCCGGTGTTGAGGATACGGACGAGAAGACTCCACAACCGATCAGCAGCATTGTCGTAATCATGACCCAGTCAGTATGCTCCCGAACCAGAGGACCACCTGGAACAAAGGCATATGCAACCACCCAAACGTGGAACAAGACCATGAAATTGTACGCCAGAAATCCGATACCGAAAGTTCTAGCAGGACTTTTTCGCGCCGCGGATCCAATGAGAGGCACAGAGGCGGCCAAAAGATAAACGGTCAGTATGAGGGCACCATAGTACCCGGTCCAGTTGCTGTATAGGGTCAACATTGCTGCACCAACGGACCCAATGCCATAGAATGTCCAACTCCGAGCGATGTCTTCATTGAACAATCCCAGAATTAATCCTGCACCCATGGCAGCTATCGTCCAAGCACCATGTGGTGCTGAGATCGGACCTCGCACTGGATATCCTTCCCAATTCCAAAGAATCATTGTGCTAGAATCCGATAGAAGGGAGTGCAAGCCAAAGAACAGGCCACCCAATCCCAAACCTGCTAATAGCGATGATCCTTCTTTGCGTCCCTGAATAGCAAGATCGCTTCCACCAGCAGGAGACTTCCGAGTTGAGCGAAGGACAGCTAGAACTGCAAGGATAAAACCAGTAGCGTTCCAACCTCCATTTGAGGCGTGAGATATTGGCCAAATGGGGTTACTTGTCTGCCAAGCAAACTTGACAACACTGGAGGCGATAAGACCAATAGCCCAAGCAGATATCTTTGACTCCAAACGCCCAGGCTGAGCTGCCTCTGAGTACCAGGTCGCAGCCCACGACAGGCAGGTCATCCACACGGCAAATCCAACAGTGAAAAGTCGATTCGCCGGATCTTTTACTTGGTATGCCAGCAGCCCAGCCAGTGAGAGGAAGTGGCACACTCGAAGATTCTTCACCACCAGCGAACGAATCGGGCGGATGCCAAGCAGCAACGGCGATACCGTTGACATAACCATCACCTCGTAACCCGAAATGCCCATATGCCATAGTGGGAAGTCTAGCAAAATCAGCAAAAGCAAGTCTATATCGTATTATGAGGCTTACACCAGACAAGAACTCCCAAGGAGGTCAACATGGACCAAAAGACAAACTAAGAATAAGTAAGTAAAAGCCGATATAGTGCAGTCAACGAACTTACACCATTGTATACATCTGCCACTGCATCGATTGCTTCAGTCCATGAGAAAGCTTGGCCAAATACTTGGTTGACTTGCTTGTCCTTTCTGGGTAAGAATTAGCGCGAGAAGTTCGATATGGGCTGCAAGATCACATACTCTTTTTCAAGGACTGCATCGGCCACCATCTTGTTTCTACAGAACACGATGTTTAGACAAGTTCCAAATTATGTATTCCCGCCAAAATACATATAATACAAACTTCATTTCGGAAGCCAACGAACGTACCCCTTGCTCGAACCCTTTACATCTTTAACAACCAACTCGAAAGCCTCAAAATCGAGGGCTGTAACAGCATCAAAGGCCACATCAAGCAAAACCAAAGTCCATTCGAAGAAAGCATACGTGGTGTATGCTGATATAATGTCAGTCTCGCCTCAATTATTCGAATTCGTGAACTTACCTCCTGCAATCCTGTGGACCTTGTGCTGGATGAAGAAGTAAATGAGGGGTACAAGAGTCCCAAAAAAGGAACTCGCAAGATACTTCCGATATTTGGCGGCCTTCCCGTTGCTTGGACTTAGAGCTATGCATCCCAAGGTCCAAGGCAGTGTTGCGACTATATATGATATCATGAATATATCGTGCCAGTCGTGATCATCTGTCGATGTCACATATGTCCATCCGCCGCATGTAAGTGTTCGAAATAAGCCCATTGCCGCCACGAACTTCGGTAGGGACGCATTTGGACGAGCTGTTAAGAGGTACCACAAGCCAACCAGTGCGAAACGTGGACCTATGTTGCTGTCAACTCGACCTAATCCCTCTCCAATGTTTTGTTCCTTGTACCTGAAGTAATTGCAATAAAAAGCATAAATACCGAGCGTTCCGGATATCGATCACCAATCGTTGCTGAGACAGAGGGGAACCATTCCTCGGGATATCCATAGTGCTCATTTTCGACAATTTTATGATAATGCAGAGCAACGCCAACGATCAACGCGCCGAGGAATGCAGCTGAGAACAGGTTAGCAGGTCGTCGAGCTCTCCAAAATTGTGTACTGACCATAGGCGACAACGGTATGTACCCAAGACACCCATTTACCAGAAAAGGCGAACACAACGTCGCCGTCCTTGAATTTGGGTGCCATTGTGCTCACAAAACGAATTCACATCCAAAGGAATGTCATCCGAGGATCCGGGGAAGATGGATGTGGCAGAGCTAGAGATTGACGCGAAGTGAAGGAGGAGGAAATTTAAAAGAGCAAGGTTATTTCCCGATGGCTCTTACCCCATAAAAGCCTTAGATAGCTGCCCCTTTTCGTCCAAGCTCAAAACGGGAAGGTTGAATTCACGTCAGCCACCTAAATCTAATATCTCACCGCCCGGCGGCAGAATCTGGCAGAATCACAGAAAATTATATCAACTTCCTCTGAATAGTAACACGCCTACCAGGAACAAACCATACACATAATGGCTGGAGCGAGCGATAAAGCACGATTTTATTTGGAACAAGCTATTCCACAGCTACAAGAGTTCAAAGAGAAAAAGATTTTTAACGAGGTAAATTGGAAAATCCCCCCCGCGATCAGAACTGCGAGGAACATTGTCAGGGTGATTGCTGACAAGTCAACCTAGGAGGAAATCAGGAATCTTGTCAAGAAGAGATCTGATTTTGAACACAGGATACTTGGGAGAGGATCACAACCAATCGACTTTGCTCGATATGCGGCTTGGGAAATCAGCTTGGAAAAGCTTCGGCAAAAACGATGCAAACGGTTACGAATAAAAGACAGCTCAGCATATACTGGCCAGGCCAGAATCTTTCAAATCTTCGATCGAGGCACGAAGAAGCACCCCGGAGACGTTGCATTGTGGATGTCGTACCTCGAGTTTGCCAGGCAAGAAAAGGCAACGAAGAAGTTCAAGTTAGTCTTGACATCAGCCATTCGACTGCATCCTACCAAATCCGAATTATGGCTTTACGCCGCGAGATGGACACTAGAATCGGAGGCTGATATGAATGGTGCACGGAGTTACATGCAGAGAGGCACGAGATTCTGCACACAGAGCAGAGATTTGTGGATCGAGTATGCCAAGCTGGAGATGATTTACTTGGCCAAAATTGCCATGAGGCGGAAAATTCTCGGTCTAGATGCGGATGAGGCTATTGAGGGCTTGGAGAATGCAGAGGAAGCAACAGATGATGGTGGTTTCACTACTTCAGCAGATGTGATCGCTATACCGGATTTCAAGACGAATACCTTGCGGCCCAGTATGATCAAGGGCGTGAAGGTTGATTCAGAGGCTGCGAAGGACCCGATGACAACCCCAGCTCTAAATGGGGCAATACCAATTGCAATTTTTGACGCTGCTCGCAAGAAGCCATTCTTCTGTCCTGCTGCGGCTGAGGACTTCTTCGACATGTTCGCCTCTTTCACCCAGGTGCGATGTTTACCCAAGATCTTGCAGCATGTGCTTGACAGCATGATAGAATCATATCCTCGAGATTCATGCACTTGCAGCTGTTACATCAGACAACCGTTGCTGGGAATTGAATCGGTTTCTCCAGAATTTCCTATAGCGATAGGATCTACCTTGGACAGGCTGAAGGAAACGATGACTACTGTGAAGGACAAGTCAGAGCTTTCAAAGAAGATGATTGCATGGTTTGAGCGGATTTTGAGCTTGGAAGAGTTAGACCCTGGCATTCAGACGGTGATTAGACATACGATGAAGAAACTCGATTAGCAAAGGTCGACTACATGGATCTCAGTCGAATACCTTCCTTCTTTTCAACGCTGATGATTTTGGCATTATGCAGAAAGGGACAGCAAGAGAAATTCGTCACCTCTTCGAGGAAGTGGACCGACGAGCTTACTTTCGGAAATTATGAGTTTAGGGGGCCTTTTATGGCTTGGGAAGGATAGAATCAAGGCCACGGCCACGGCTACGGCAGTGTTTTGAAATGAGTATAATTATCGGCTCACCGATTTCTGGGGATCGTAGCCGTCTTTGTGCTATAGCACCTCGCTGGCCGAGCCAGCCATAATTATGCAGTCATCCAAAACTTGCTATCGACCTTACCATGCTACTCTGCCAGAGGTTCTCAGCTAAATCTAGCGGTTGTTTTGCAGAAAAGCAATAGCTGAATGTTTCATGATAATTTCTTGTTTGATGCATGTTTGACTAAGTCATATTCCTCCCTTCCCTTTTGAACAGAATAGTATTTGGAAGTTGTCACATCCCAAATTTCACTTAGCTTTCTTGATTCCCTGAACGCGATACCGCAACGCTTAAAATGATCAGTTTTATTGACCCTATCGAAACATTACTTTTCTTTACCTTGGGTGGTTGCAACCGCCCGCGTTCAAGACGATTTTCTTCAACAATTTGCTTGTCGAATACTTGATTGTCGAATTTCAAGACATTGTGAAAGGCTCCTAGGCTGCTAGTTTGCTGCCTAAAATATTCTTCGATATATTTTAATGCGATCTTACGGCATCCGTTCATAATGTTAAGGTATTCCAGAAGATGACTAGGAAGGAAGTTCCTTGCGATTAATGGTACTAAAGTTGCGGCGGAGCATGGGATTTTGAGACATTCACCATAACGAGATGAAACCTCAATGTTTGTGGCTGAAATTTTTTCGCTATGGCATTGGTCCTATGAGGTGAAATGCTCGAATGCCGTGCAACAGCCTCATAAACAACCCGCTGACTCGCTAGAACCTCCCCAGAACTCCTGTACCCTGCCCAGCACACATATCGGTACACCGATCTTGCCCATAGAGAAAGCTTCAGCATTCTCGAAGTCTATTAGACGCCTCCAATGATAAACTCCAACCACATATTTACAGGCCACCCATACATGTACAGTCCTTCAGTCCAATACTCGCCCACCTCCACCGCTCCTGCTTCGCTTTTTATCGCCTTGCAATTTCTTCATTCTGAGTCTAGCTGAGGTTTCTGCTTTTTTCCTATGTATTCAAAGTCAGCCGATATATTCGAGAGAGGTATGTGAGGCGATGGCACACCAAAATCAGCGTCCAAAAGAGAATATCGTTGTGATGGCGACTTGTGTATTACTTGCGAGCCTTGCTAGGTTCTCGCTTCCAAGTGCTCCCCACACTTGCGGGATGTATCTGTTGCGCGCTCTCTAATTTGGCTGCAAAGCGCTTTGCAGAGGACCGTTTGAGCATCCTCTTTCCTTCTTGTCGAGCGTAGCTTGACGTCTGAGTTTCATGAGGGCAGTGGTATCCAAGTTTTTGCGTCTACATTCCGACTGACGCGCGCGATGAGATAGAATGGTTCTAAATCATGGATGATAAAATACAGCCCAATAGGTATACTATGAAATATGAAATACACGTAGCTTACAGTTGCTCAATTCTCTTCAACTGCTCCGGAGAAGTGAGTCCAGGGACTCTTTGCTTGTATAGTGCTGTAATCTCTTCAAACAGTTTTCGATGATTCTCTGCTTTGTTGTCGGGCTGACTCCTGGACGTATCGCATTGCATTTTGATGGAGTCCGAGGAAGACACATAATACCTGGAATTTCGCAGTCCTTGGTGGAGAATCTTCGGGACGTGAGGATAAAGCGCATGTAACTCCCATACTGTGGTTGCCTTTGAACTCGTTCTTCGTGAAAGTTAGCAAATTATTATTGTGCGAAATTGCTCGACATACTTGTTGACTTTCTGGCCACCAGCACCACTGGACCTAGAGAATTCTGTTTTGCTGATCTTCTCTGGTATGGTCGATTTATTGAAACCCCGAAACCATTCTCTTGCAGCATTAAGATCAGCAGCTTCGCTATCACTAGTAGATCTTGACGAGTAGGCTCTGCAATCTTGCAGGAGAGCAAGGAGGCTTCGAGAAGGCGACTTAGATAGAGATTCCAGAACATGTACGTGAAGCATGGTAGCAGTGAGAAAATAAGTTATTTCCTGTAGCTTCAATCTAAAAAAAATGCTGCATCTGTGAAAAAAACGGCAGTAAGGAGCGTATAGAGATCCAAAGACCAATGCAACCAACAACTGGGAACGGCTCAAGCTTTTAAGTGTCCCCTGAGCAGAATCCTGGAGCCCTTGGTTCTCCTTGCTCAATGAAAAGCAATCCCGCTCTCAGCAAGGGACCAAACCCACGTGGCTTTATTTTTTGGCTGCAGTTGGACTCGTTGTAGGCAGATGAGCCAGTCTTAAATCAGCCATGTTCACCAAGCAAATGTCGAGGTCATATTCCCAAGCGGGCAGCTTGCTCGATGCGGTTAGCGCGGTTTGTCGCAAAGCCAAGCCCAGCCGAACTTCCGTAGAAAATTCAAACCTCAGCCTCAATTGGTGAATAACCTCAACCTCACCAACTGCAACGAATTTCATCCACAAGGCGTCCTCCGCCTGTAGGCAGCACCAGGTGACCGACGGATTTCTCTTACGACGCAATATGTCTTTCTCTCAGTAAACGCGTCTGCAGCTGCCATCGGACCACATGTTAGAGTCGACCTCGCAGCCCGCTCCTGCCTTTCACCTTCAAGCCACTCCATCCACCCCTCCATATTGAACCCCATTCTTCTTTAGTGAATTCAGATCGCTTGATTCGAGAGTCATATCACCACTGCATCCTCTCCCTAATACCCTCCATCTCTCTTGACTTGAGCGCGTCGCCTTCATGACGCCAAACACGCCCGAGTTCCACACAAAGACATTGTCACCACTTTCTCCCCTCCCAGTCCATCCTCCCGAACCCTCCAACATCCCAGTCCTTCGGAACCAGATTGATCCAATTTTCAATATGACGGAGACGCATCTCGACAAAGGCCCTCCCACTTCATCTCTGCCACTGCCCATGGAGACGCCTCAAGCACCCAGTGACGACCCGAAGTCGCCCTCTGCCGATTCCAGCTTCTCAGACGCATACAGGGAGCAGCCCGAAGGCACAGACGAGAAGCAGGCAGAAAATGCCGATCAAGAAACGGATGTCAGCGATGACTATGCTATGGCAGTTGACTCTGATGGGGAAGAACAAGCAGATAGGCAGGATATATCACAGGCAGAAATTGAGACAGTCACGAAGTCTGTACCTGCACCTGTACCAGACCTCACTTTACCTTCTTCTACTCTTTCTTGCGATCCTCCTGCCACCGACATACCCCAGCCTGGCCAGACTACCCAACTCACCCCTGCCAGTCCAAGCCCTATTGTGGATGATGCTGCAAACAACCATCTTTCTGATGCAGTTCCAGCCCAGTTCTCAATTGAAGCAACAAAACCCGGAATCCACACGTATGACGACAGCGCAAATGGCGGAATAGATATTCAGCAGTTACTGGACAACATCACGGCCAATGCCGAGAAGAATGAATCAAGTATTGCCGCCACCACTTCTTCTATCCAGTCTTCTAAGATACCCCTTGCCAAAGGCAGCTCTGGCCTTCCTACCCATGCTAGCCTCCCACCACGCCCAAACATTCCCCAAAAGCGGCCTTATCCCGATGACATTCAGAAGTATCACGCAGGGGCCGGAGCTCCAGGAGTCCCACAAGCCTCTGTTTCTTATAGACCACCTGGTGTTGCCACGGCTTTGATTGCTGCTGGTGCTCCAGGCACGTCTACGGATCCAAGAAGTGGGTTGCCCCCTCCTCCAAGTGCATCATTTCGTCCTACCCACATGTCCATTGGAAGTCCTATTAGTCCAGCTTCATACACGCAGATCAATAGATCAGCTGGCCAAGAACGCCAAGTTACCTCTATTGAATCTCAGGATGAAGCTGATGAAGCAGATGCCAAATGGGGTCCTGAGGTCCAGAAGATTTACGACGAGTTTCTTGAAAATGAGCGAATGTATGTCCAGGAGGGATTATGGGATAGGTTCCCTCTGAATTCTCGTTTATTCATTGGTGAGCAAATAGATTTAGCTATTGACGAGGCGCAAAACTGACATGGCCAAACAGGCAACCTCCCCAGCGAGAAGGTAACCAAACGAGACTTATTCCATGTATTCCACCACTACGGAAAGATTGCACAGGTATCCATCAAGCAAGCATACGGGTTCATTCAATTTCATACCAGTGCCGCCTGTTACGCAGCCCTTGACCGTGAACAAGGCGCAGAAGTAAGAGGACGAAAAATGCGTGAGTAAATTATTACTTGAGCGCTTGATGCCGGACTAACCGTTTGGTAGATCTTGAAATCTCAAAGCCCCAAAAGAATACTCGTAACGCACAGGCAGCAGGCCAAGGACGAAGATCGCGGTCCCCCGAGTATGCGAGAGGAGGTGGGCCGGATCGTGGTGGCCGGGGACGAAATTCTGCTGTTGATCGATATGATGGACGTGCTGCACCAACCTACCGCTCGGACGAGTACGGACGCCCAATTCGTGTTCGTGATGATTATCGGCCAGTGAGATCTCCTACACCTCCTCGAGGAAACTACCGCGGCCGTGATGAATACTATCCTCAAGGCCGAGATCCTTATGTCAGCCGTGACAGGCATCGAAGTCGATCCCCTTATGGTCATAGGGATGATGGGAGATATCGCGAGAGAAGTCTGAGTCCTCGAGGGCGCGAGGCAGTTGAGGATGCAGATCTCCAAATTCCCCGTCGCGACCCTAGAGATGTTCCTGACGTTCAGATCCTGCTCTTGGAACAGTTGGATCGAGACTTTGTTTCGTGGGTTGAACGTGAAATGCAAGGTCGTGGCATCAAGGTTGAGGTCATGTTCCTCAACCCTCGACTCCCACTGCAAGCTGTCATTCGGAGACAGATTCTGGAAGGTGTTCATGCTGTGTCAAAACTTGATATGATATGTCAGCAATCAGCCAAGATCCCTCTGCAAGTCTTTGATCGCCAAGGTGGAGCCAACAACGTACGTTTCGACGAGTACCAGGGTCTGGACCCGAAAATTGCGGCAGAGCTTGTTCTTCGAGCGAAGCAAACCCAAGCAGCTCCCCCAGTTCAGACCCCCCAATACGCTCAACCACAATTCGCCACTGGTCAGACTTATCAAATGCCTACTACGGCACCCCCTGCAGCAAACCTCGCCAGCTTGGTCGGCCAATTGGATAATGCTACGCTACAGAAGCTTTTAGGTTCCTATCAGCTTCCACAGCAACAACAAAATGCTCCAGCAGTTGCTGCGAATCCAGCAATCGACCTTGCTGGACTTCTGGGAGGCCTGCAGCAGCAAACACTTCAGCAAACCTATCAACCACCCCAGGCTCCGCCCGATCCTTATGCCAATCTTGCTAGCAATCCAGCATTGGCCTCACTACTCCAAAATGCAGCACCTCCTCAGCCGACTTCTACACAGCCTCAATCGGATCAGCAGGTTCAGAACATAATGGCCTCCCTTGCTCGTTTCAGACGATAATTGCTAAGTTGCCATTTCTGAGTTTTATTAGGAAATTCACGGACTGCGCAATTAATATTAGGCACTATGAGTTCTCTGTTTGCGAGGATAAGTTCAGATGGACTGTGTCTTCTTTAGTGTGACGATTTGTATGGTACAGAGCGAAGATCTCTAGACGACAAGATTTTCCCTTTCTTCTAATTTCCAAACGCCGCAGTATGCAGATGGGTTTCTGCCTATTCTACATTGTAAATAGCAAGCGGAGAAGCCTGATCATTGAGTCGTAGTCTTTATCGGCGCCAAAAAAAGGACAAAACAAGATACCCTACATATTCTTGCAGTCCCCTTTTTGTAGCCGTTGTGAGATGTGTGACAGATGCTGTCCTAGAACATCGTACTTAGAGTTTAACCTTCTCCGGTGCATTCATTCTAACAGGCCACACAGACGGTCTAAGAATGTGTCAGCTAAGTGTGCAAAAATATTTTGAAAAATTTCGTACCTAGTCAGAAGCAACTTTTCAACCGGTGCTTTCTCTCTTGACAACAGCCAAGCATTCAAATGCCCTTTCAGTTGTGCCTCTCCTTTCGAGAGAACGTCCACGCCGCGCTCGACAAGCGCCATCTTTACTTCTTCCAATTCCATATGCTGAATTCCCCCAGCTTTCCGAATTAGGCCATCATCCAACTCCAAGTATTCCACCCTCCTACTAACCTTCCTCCTTAATATGCCCGTCGGTAACCCGCCAACCCAATCCCACATCCCAAAACTTAATCCCAAACTTTTATTGATATGCATTAACTGCGTCTTGGCCAACTTCTCAACCCCTGCCTCGGTTGGTGGCTCCGTAGTTAACTCTCGAAAAGATGCGGACCTTCGTTGCTCAAGCTTTCTCCTATCGCTCTCCACCTGCTTCGGAATCCTGCAAGTCCATGGCACGATGGAAGATATCGCAATAACCACTAGCGGTGTGAATTCCCCACATATCAATAACACGAGGGCAAACATCGGTACCCGTTTGATGTCATGCCAATTTCTGACCAAGAGTTGGAGATCTGAGCGAGTGAGGGAAGCGGAGACAACAGCAGCTGAGAATGTCGAGGCATTTTGAGCGTCAATTTTGCGTTGGACTTCTCGAGAGAGCTTGAAATTCGTGTATATGTTCCAGACTCCGGTTTTGTAGAAGGCTAGGTAGCTCTTTCCTACGGAGTATAAGTAAGGTACGAGGGACTGGTTTTCTCCGCGGGCCGGAACATTGAGAGGCGCAGGGAGGGTCGTAGAAGGTCCATTGACGGGGAAGGTACGGGGAGTTCTGGTGGGGAGGGCTGAGGTCGTTGATGCATATCGGAAACTGGGGGTTTGGGGAACTAGAAATTGTGACTGGAGGCCGAGGAGTGGATGTGGCTGCACGCGCTGAAAACGAGAGGCGGTGCGCAAACCGCGCAGCGTGAGTGTGGTCATCTCATTAGTATTATGGAATTGAAAAGCCGCCGACGAAAGAAGAAAAGTGGAAGAATAGTGATTGTACAAGAAGCTGTGGGAAAATATCTCACTCGAATCAAAGATTCGTGACGTCCAGAGTTCTGCAGGGATCAGCCCTAGCTCCCGCCCTCTCTGCCAAGGATCTCCAGTTGCCAATCAGCGCCGAGGTTAGAAATCAAGACACGCATTCAGGGACCAGGACAGGGTGGTGGGGTACGAAGAGCTTATGTGGGACGACGGGCTTTCACCACGGATACTCCGTCTTTCCCCAAACGTATTTAGAACAGATTTCCGGCAGTCTGGGTCTCCCTCGATATTCGTTTGATCTGTGAAACCACAACATCAAGAACTCTCCGGGAAATCGATTTAGAGGGAGTTCGGCCGATACCACCACAGACACCATGGGCTGGCCATATCACCTCCTAGATCTCACCCACGAGCAAAAACATGAGCGTCGACTTCTTCTGGATCGATATGGTATCTACGCCCAACTTTCCGCTCTAATACCTATCCTAGCCTACCAATTGTACAGGTTAGGGGTTTGGGTGTATTCAGAAAGAAAGAGATCCAAAGCCAGCTATTCAGCCATTCCAAGCTCCCCCACCTTAAAGCGGTCAAGAGCCTCAACTGCTGGTAATTTTGCGAGCAAATGGAGATCGACCGTTTGGTGGCTGGAGGGTGAACTTGCTACAGGATGGTCCTCGAGAGGGCAATTTATTGCTGCTGGGGTTTGGACATCTTGGTTGCTGTTTCTGTGCGTCCAGAACACTGGTGAAGGTATGTGTTTTGTAATTTCATCCCATCCTAGTGTCGATAAGCCGATAAGCTATCTTGTTATGGAGGCCCCGAAACCCACTTACGTTAATTTGTCGTAATTTGACCCTTGAATGGCATTGTGATCAAGTCATGGTCCATATATTTCCTTTATTTGGCGAGGACATTCTAGATCTGTCTTTCCTCTTCTTGCTCAGGCTTTTCGAATGCATTACTGATGTTCTTAGACTATTTACACATTACAAAGCGCTTTGGAGTTGTGGCAGCGTCACAATTTCCTGTGCATTATATGCTTTCTATGAAATCTCAATATTCTCCTCTTGCATTCGTCTTCAGATCCTCTCACGAGCAACTGAACGCTTGGCACCGGATCTCAGGAAGGATAATCCACTTCCTGTTATTGTGTCATGCTGTTTGGTACGTCAATTATTTCGTACAAGCTGGGGTTGTCAAGAAGCGTCTTAGCGATCCTGTGGTTATTGTTGGCATCATTGCCTTCTTGCTTCTCAACATTATAGCAACGACCAGCTTGGAATTAGTGCGGCGATGGAGTTACAGGGTGTTTTTTGTCCTTCATCTTATGATTGGTCTTTGGATGCTACCCTTGCTCTTCTTTCACGCCTCAGCTCTTCGAGTCTATGTAATCGAAGCTCTTGTCCTATTCCTCTTCGATATCGCATGCCGGAATTTAGATACAGTCACTGGCTTTGCGACTGTCACCATGGTTCCACATACCAAACTCATCAAGTTGAAGGTGCCCATCCCAGCTTCCAAAATACGAAGATTTCAAGCGAAGCCAGGCCAGCATGTTTATCTCTCGATCCCACCAGCAAGCAGGCCTCTACTATCTTCATCTCCTTGGATCCACGACTTCCTGTTTAACCCTTTCACCGTAGCAGAAGTCTCACCTACCGACATCACTCTCGTTCTGCGAACTCTCCGTGGCCCTACAACCAAAGCTTTGGGCGGTCTAGCTCAGCTCTCTAAGGCCACACCTCCTATCAAAATCGAAGGGCCCTTGGGATGCTCTCAGCGGTTTCCTAACTTCGCCGCAAATTATGACAGGGTTCTACTGGTAGCCGGTGGAGTAGGCTCTACTTTCATCCTACCAATCTATCTCAATACACGAGAACAAATGGCCGCTGAAGGCAAGAGTCTCGATCACGTCAAGTTAGTATGGTCTATGCGATCAGCAGCTGAAGCTATTTGGGCTGTTGATTCTGAGAGGAAGCATGCTATAGCGGAGGACAAGAACATTAAGATCTTCTTGACGAGAAGTCAAGCGGATGATCAAGAGCACCCTGACAAGTCGATTCCCGTGGATGGAAGTGTGGAGTTGGACGAGCTACAATGGACAGAAGAGCCAGTAGAAGCAACAGGCGGCCGAGACAGACCAGACTTGGGGAAGATCGTTGATGAGACCTTTAGGCATGGTAATGCAGAAAGAGTTGCTGTTCTGGTTTGTGGACCTAAACAGATGGCTAGAGAGCTGAGAGGTCACGTGGGAAAGTGGGTGGAGAAGGGACGAGATGTCTATTTCCATAATGAAAGCTTTGGCTGGTAGATGATCTAGGTGGCAAACCCTAGAGTTCTGCAAAAGCAAGTGTTTCAGAACAGCTGGTTCAATCTCTAGCATATTTGCTCTTAGTTAACGATGTAGAGGGATCACCTTTGGCGACACTGGTGACTCAAAATTTCCATTTACAGGAATTTAATGTACTTAGGATATCGCGAACTAGCACAGTGTAGGTTAGAACTGATGCCTTGATACCATTTCTGATCCTTGGAGAAAAACGTCCTTTGATTTAACATCCAAGTCCCAACGCCAACATCGGAAAGCAGCTCAACGCCAAAGCAACTCATCATATTCATATCATAATACATCAATCACTTCTTATCTTATGCTCGCCCTCGATCTCTCCAGCACTACTTGCACTAGGAGTCTTCAAGCCCTCTCCTTCCGCACTGTCCGCCGTGTGTTCATCCTCTTCCCAGCCATCCTCCAAATTTTCGTCCCAGTGCTCGACTTCCTCATCGAGCGTTGGAGCTGCGGCTGTCGCAGTCACAACCCCCGAGTCCTGTGCACCAACTCCCTCTCCCAGCTCCACATCTTCCTCTCCAGGCACAACCTGGTAGTGCTTTGCCAACCTCTTCCTCTCTAACATGCGCATATGATACCACGTACTCAGCCCAATCGCTGCCAAGCTCCCCGCAATATTCGCTACAATGTCGTAGACGTCAAACTCCCTCCCGTTCGGAAGGAACCATTGTAGGAACTCTGAGCCAACTCCAAGCAAGCCTGTGCAAACAAGGAGCGTGAAGTTGAGACTCCGTCTGCGTGAGGTGTCGAGAATCCAGTAGAAGCAGGTTGTGAGGATAAAGAAGGTGACGAAGTGGAGGACTTTGTCGTTTATTCGGCTGTCCACTTGGAGGGAACTGAGTCCCGCATAGCCGGCTGTTGCTACGAAGAAGAGGAAGGCTCCTAAGTTGGTGTTAGTGAGAGCTGTTGAACAAAGACGAGGCTGCCAGGATGTCCGAACCTGCGAAGGGTAGCCTTATCCGCATCTTGAGTTTGTTTTATGAAGCGTAGGTGTCGAGGCTCATTTCAAGAAGCTTCATTTGTTGCAAGACGTTGGGCGTGTGGAGAAAGTAGCTTACATGTCAAGCCTTCGTGTCAGTGGGGAAGTGTTCCAAACAGGTAATCACGTGCGAACCCCTTGTCTTTGTCTTCCGCGGCCGGGCCTTTTGCAGCGGTCCGCCAACTTTTAATCCCTAAGCCTTGATCGCTTGGAGATAATAGGAATGTAGTTAGATAAATGATTAATACGAACCTGCACCTCTTGTGTAGAAACTGTCGCGACGATTTTTATAAAGAAATGATGTGGTTGTGATTTTCCCAATGCTCTGTTCTGTTATTGAAGGTTCCAGCCGCTATCGAAGTTCACCCTGACGAACAACGACGACCGAGCTTCACAGACGTTCCGCAGCAAAAAGTCGATGCAATCAAGCCATCGGAAAACCATCAAAAATCATCGAATTTCAACCCGGTTTCTACGGCAAATTAATCACCGATGAAGACCACCCACGCCACACCTGTTCAGGGCGCACCGACGACGTATTTGTGAAGTTTGGTGGTCGCGCGCGAACACCCATTTTCCGCGCTGTGTTGCGCGTGGAGAGGGGCCTGAGAGAAGATGTCAAGATCTGGACCATCATCATCAGCGCCCACGACCATCGCCGGACAACAAGCATGGCTTCCTCCATCATCGCATCTCAGTAGCAAAACCTTCCACCATCGCGACGATACACCCGCGCGCACGAATACTCCAAGTCTCCTTCTCGAAGATGCCACAATGTCGGAGTCGGCTACCGTACAATATGATGGAGACAATGCGGAGGATGAGCAGCAGCGGCAGATGTTCAAGGAATTGTATCGGCGCACGGAAGCCAAGATAGCTGGCTTGTTTGGGGGAAGGAACGCTGTAGAGGAGGAGACTGGGGGGCATAATGGCGACCAAGTAGACCAATTGGCCGCAGATGAGCCAAGTATCGCGGAGCCCAAAGAGCAAGCACCCAAGAAGTCTGCGCGGACTATTGATGAGGATAACTATGACGACGACGATGAGGATGAGGATGAGGACGATGTTCAAGACTCCCCGCTCAAGAACAAAGGCGCTAATGCGCTATTGTCACCATCGAAGTCGGGTAGCTCTCCTGTGTCCTCGGATATATCCCCCACGAAGCAAGCCGAGCAAAACAAAGATGAAGCAGTGCAAGAGCAGCCCAAGTCCTCCGAAGATGTACGGAAACAACTGGAGGAGGCCAAAAAGGCCACAGAAGAATCAGCTAAACGCAGTTTCCAGACGTTATTCTATACATTAGAAAACGATCGAGTTGCTATGTTGGAGCAACAAAGGTTGGAGGAGTCCGAAAAGCAAATCGAATCAGAAATGGACAACGGGGGGAACACTAGCCATGCAAATGGAGCAAATGGAGAACATCACGGCTCCCTAAGTAGCGCCAACTTGGGCGCTTCCAGTCTGACGTTGAAGCATCTCATTGCTCGAATAGACCTCAAGCGTGACCAGGTAAAAGCTTCTGATGCTGAGCTGCGGTCTCTGATGAACGAAGTCCGCAAGAACAGGAGTAAATGGGCCAGCGAGGAGAATGTTCACCAAGAAGAGCTTTACGAAGCTGCAGAAAAGGTTCTGAGCGAGCTCAAGGCCATGACGGAGTATTCCGCCCCCTTCTTAACAAGAGTCAACAAGCGAGAAGCTCCAGACTATTATAACAGTGCGTTTTCAAGCCCTTTAATCCTGCTTTCGCTAACATGGCATAGTCATCAAACATCCCATGGATCTCGGGACAATGACTAAAAAGCTGAAGACTTTAACTTACAAGTCCAAGGCGGAGTTTGTCGCTGATCTGAACTTGATCTGGGATAATTGCTTGAAATACAACGCTGATATTCAACACCCATTACGGAGGAATGCAAATTCGATGAGAAAGGAGGCCGAGAAGCTAGTACCCTTAATCCCAGATCTCACCATCCGACCTCGAGCTGAAGTCGAGGCTGAAGAGCGTCGGAAGCAGAACGGAGGTGAAGATGAAGGTGGTGATGACAGTGACGATGAACCAATCATGTCGTCTAGAGGGCGAAAGGCAGGCGCCAAGGGCTCGAAGGCTAGAAAAGCCCATCCTGGTAGAGAGGAGGGAACCCCTGGGGTCGATGTAAAGCCTTCACTTCAGCTTAATGGACTACTTGGAGGTCTCGGTCATGAAGGATCGGACGCTGGAATGGATGGCAGCCAGAACGGTTTTGCTACTCCGCCAATTGGGTCCATTACTCCGAGCGGCATGAACGGGATTCCAGGACATGGAAGTCAAGCTGATGTAATGGACATTGATGGGCCATCGATAAATGGACTGTCTTTGGGGCAAGCCCTGGGTGCGGCGGCTGATGACCTTCGGGAAGATGAAGAGTACAAGATCTGGAAGCAAGTTACAAAGAAAGATCGAGCTCTCGTAGCAAAAGAACGAAATCGACTTTTTAGAGGAGACAGGTTAAATATCGAAGAACCTGCTTTACTTCGTACGAAGGCAGGCATGAGAAGATGGCTTCGTCAGCAAAAGCAAGCCCAGTCTGATGCCACCCGCTCCGACACCAACGCCAAAGGGGCCAAGGATGCAATCCAAGGTGTCGAAACGCTAGCCGAGGGTATGGAAGGCGAAGAGGAGCGGGTTCTGCCCGACTACTATGATGCTTTGTCTGCTATTCCAGATATTCCTCCGAAGCTTCAATGGGTTGAAGACGCCGACGGACAACTCATAGATCGATCAGAAGAGTTTCTTCGCATGGTTCCAAGTGGCTTATTCACTGCACCAAAAAGTTTCTTGACGGCCAAGGTTGAAGCCAATATGCGACAGATGCAGGAAACGAGGAAACTCTGTTCCAAAATTGGCGTTATCAAGCAAATGCAACTGCAAGCTCAAGTAAGGCTTTCCCCTGAAATCACTTATCCTTTGAAGCTAACCCGCTTAGATGTACAATAACCAATTTCCTAAATACGAACCGGAACCATTCATCGAAGTAGACATTGAACCTCACGTCGTCTCAGACGATGGTCCGATCATGGCTACTTGGGTTTGCAAAGCTGCTCTACAGCGATCAGTAGCTAAACTTTGTTATCATGCTGGATTCGAGGAACTTCAGCCCAGTGCTTTGGACGTCATCACCGACATCGCAGGAGACTTCTTCACAAAACTTGTGCAAACCTTTAACGTGTATCGCGAAACGCCAAAGATACCGGCCATTGGGGCAGTCGCGGAAGCTGGAGCGAAATGGCAGGAGACGTTCACAGACGAAGAGGTTCTCCTCCACACGTTAAGCGAGAACGGACTCGAAGTTGGGAGTTTGGAAAGCTACGTCAAGGACGATGTCGAACGTCTCGGTACCAAGCTCGGAGTCATGCACGATCGCATGAAAGCACATCTTTCTGATCTTTTGCGTCCCGCTCTGACAGATGGAGGTGCCGATGGATCTGGAGCTTTTAATGATGGCAGCGAGCAGTTCGTGGGTGGTGACTTCGCCGAAGAGCTCGGAGAAGATTTCTTCGGCTTCAAGGCTCTTGGCTTGGACGCTGAGTTCGGCATGGCAAGCCTTTCAGTACCTTTGCATCTACTTCACACAAGGCTCTATAATGATCCAACAAAACCTACCATCACGCAAGGACCGTCAACTGACATCTTCCCGCCATTGCCACCGCTTGAGCCAGTCACCAAGGAGAACCTTCAGGACCAGATCGGCCTTGTCAGAAATTTCTTCCTCGCTAAATTGCATGCCAATGATGATGAGCCATTGCTTGAGGACGAAGAACTACCGGCTAAGCAAAGACCATCGAGACCGAGACTGGGCCCGACTGGAAAGATTACCAGTCCGAGGAAGCGTCCCGCCAAGGAACAGTCCGGCAACGCCAAGAAAAAGAAGAAGCTTGATAATGGCACAGCAGTGGACCCCGCAACAGGCGCAAAAATTGGAATCAACAGCAGCCCCGAGAAGCCCAATCCTCTGACGGCCTCGGCAAAGAAGCTGAAGCTCGGTTTACCGAACGGAGGACCTGTTTCCATGGAACGGGCAGAGAGCAGCCAAGGCAATGCAAGCCAGAACGAAAAAGACGATGGCAGCGCGGTAGGCATGATGAGCCCGGAGAGCATCGAGCGGTAATAAGAGATATTAAAAATATCAGATATCAGATGGATGGTTCTAGAGGACATATCACTCGTTCTATGCCTACAACCAGGATGTCACTGGTTTACACTCGTTTATGAACATGAACATCAAGCGAAAGAGAAACGCAAAAAGTACATATGGGAAGAGGCATTCTGTCGATTGAGAGCGAGGAGATAGCGGGGTGGTTGCACTGACAGATACTAGTTTTTTTAAGCTAATTTCTTCAATTGTGAATGTGTACTAAGAGAGACCTTTTTGGATTTTGGCGTTTTAGGGGCTCTTAAGAGGATGGGCCTGGGAATGACACAACGGATTCATTTGCATTGTTGGTTTGGTGGGTAAGGACGTTATGACGACGGAAATGGCAAATGGGACTTTCACAGCATGGGGTTAGGTAGCGCGTGAGGGATCGAGAAATCAGTGGCGTCATCGTTGCTTGGATGGACTCACAATGGAAGAGCGACATTGCAAGATGGGTTTGTAATTTATGCTATGCTACAGCTCGAAGACCTAATTACGATCAACGATCTCCATGCATCCATTTGTTGTCGTCTTCTGTGAGATATCGAGAGAGAAAAAGTGTCATGTTGGCGGCCGTATGTTCCCAATCGTTTGGCCTGCTCCCAGAAGAAGCTGCTTCACTTACTTTATAAGGTCCTGCTTCCAGAGCCAGTGGTAAGGCAAGCTATTCATCAGTGACCACTCGTCGTCCACCCTAGTTCATGAGAGTGTCTATCCAATAATGATAAGGGACTAAACCCTATAAGGTCTGGAACCTGCGGCCGTGGTTGAGGAAATGCTTATCGGGAAATGAAAAAGCGTGCCTGATCGCCGTCAGTGTATTCGTACACATAGAGACACACTGAGGTTGGGTATGAGTAGCCGGGTCTAGAGAAATTTCATCGAATCAGTCTCGTAGATGTGGAGGAAACTTGCCGACGGAGGTTGATGGGACGAATTCTAGAGAAGGTAGCATCTTCCCTTTTTAGATTATAATGGGGGCATGTTGAACAATCAACAAACTTAATCTTGCGGCAGTCTTAAAAATAGCTGGAAAATGACCGACGTCGCCATGATCGTTGATGCTTGGAGGCGCGCTGGCGAGGCAGTGATCAGGGGCGATCACTGTTGTATCGAAAAATTGGCAAGTAATGCTTGTTGTGTTCAATTATGGGGCTTATGGGGATTATGTGGGAGTAAGAGTTGGCAAAGAAAAGCCGGTGTCGTCTATTTCACAAGCGCTGATATTTTGGAGGGTCGTGGACTGCATCAATAAAGTTCTACAAACAATTTACAAAGAATCTCGAATCAACTTCCCTTGCTCATACATTCTTTCCACTGACGGTAGCGAGAGACTTTGAACACAAGGGTTGAACTGAAGGAAATGAGGAATGAGTCAACTCGATACTCAGCAGAGGGAAGGATGCTCACAACCAAAATAGAAAAGCGATATGGCAGCAACAATCAAAAATCAAAGACAATTGCTACAATTAAAATTTGCGAGTCTCCCGCTCAAACTTTTTTATTTTCCCCACGCCATGCAATGCAATTCCCAGACTCCGGCTAGCTATCAAATCCTAAGTTTCTAAGCTTCTGCAGCCTGTGGTTGGGCTTGAGACTGTATTTGTATGATCTGATCCCATGTTAGTCAATAATATCCACAGGGAGAGTTATGAGCATTACCTCTGATCTCAACTGGTCACTCTTCTCCTGGACATCCTTAATCTGCTTTTCTATCCTCTTTCTGAAGACTCATTAGATTGCAAAAAAGACACTCTGATGTAGAAGCTCACATCTCCTTGTCAATGAACTCTAGCCTCCCATCAACAGCCATCACAGCTTCCGTCTTGTCCTGCTTTAGCAGCACCGGCCCAACCAATTTGTATATTTTCGCATCCTCTTTGAGACTGGCAAATTCCTACACTTTTCAGCCAAGCAGCTCAAGCCACTAGATCGAGACTTCCAACCTTTTGAACACCTTTATTCTCTTGCTGCTGTGATTCGAGCTTCTGCCTTGAATTGATGTTGTTCTGTAAATCTGCAATACTTTGTCAGTAATAAGGAACAAAAAGGCTTTTCAGTGGTTAAATCAACCTTGCTGCAGCTTCTGGTACTCATCAGAAAGTGCCTGAAGCCGTTGCTGTGTGTCTCCCATGGTTGCGCGTACGTAGTGGGGTTCGAGACGTTAGGTCGAGATCTTGGTTGTATTTGCTGCAAAATCCAAACGTCAACACCACAGATTGATATCTCGAGATTACAAGGTACAAATAAAAGGCGGTTTAAGCTCGATCCATTGCTATTATGGAGTTTTGTGGGATGATGTTGAAATATCAAAAGCTTTTGGAGGTCTTCACTAGTGCCGTCGCGGGGCAAAGAAGCGGCAAGGGTCACCACCAAGCGAAGATCTTGGTCCGTCATAACAACTTTCCTATCTCACAAGTCAACAATAACAAGCTTCCCTCTCTCACGCGCAAGACTTAGTCGAGCCCGACACTATAGCAGCAAATACTGCACCCACAGGCTGATACTCCTCTCAGATCGGGCCCTCATTATCTCTCACCGCACCCACCCAGTCTAGAATTGTCGACTCTAGACCCCGCCCCGCCCAAGACAAAGCTTCCTGTGTCGAAATCGCAATTTCAACTTGCACTTCCGGACTTCCAAATCTTATACGCCTTTAACGCAGCAATATTTATTTGCGGTAGTCGTCTCTGTGACTGTCCTGGGAGCAGCTAGTCCACCTTCATCATGTCAAATACCGATTTCCTTGGCCGCGCAATAGACGTGGTGAAAAAGGCCATCGAAGCAGACACAGCTGCCGAATACGAAAAAGCATATCAGTTGTACTATCAATCTCTCGAGCTGTTCATGCTAGCGCTGAAATGGGAGAAGAACGCCAAATCCAAGGAGATGATAAGAGCGAAGGCCGGCGAGTACATGGAGCGAGCTGAGAAGCTGAAGCAACATTTGGCGGACGCGGATGGGAAGCACAAAAAGCCTGGAATGGTGGGTGCGAATGGGAGTACTACCGGGGGAGGTGGAAAGGGGAAGGAGGACGACGAAGTGGACCCTGAGAGTAAGAAGTTGAGAAATGCGTTGGCCGGGGCTATTCTACAAGACAAGCCGAATATCAGGTGGGAGGATGTTGCTGGTCTTGAAGGTGCAAAGGAGGCGCTCAAAGAAGCCGTCATTTTGCCCATAAAGTTTCCGCATCTATTTACGGGCAAGAGGCAACCTTGGAAGGGTATCCTGTTGTATGGACCACCTGGTACAGGAAAGAGTTACTTGGCGAAGGCGGTCGCTACTGAGGCAAATAGTACTTTCTTCAGCGTGAGCAGTTCGGACTTGGTTAGCAAGTGGATGGGTGAGAGTGAGAGGTTCGTCTGGCAGGCCTTAGATTGAGACAATAAAACTGACACCCACTCACAGATTAGTAAAACAACTCTTCGCAATGGCACGAGAAAATAAGCCGTCAATTATCTTCATCGATGAAGTGGATGCTCTTTGCGGACCTCGTGGAGAAGGAGAATCAGAAGCCTCGAGACGTATAAAAACAGAAATGCTGGTGCAAATGGATGGTGTAGGCCGTGACAGCAAAGGAGTTCTCGTGCTCGGCGCCACCAATATTCCTTGGCAACTAGATGCGGCTATTCGACGTCGTTTTCAAAGACGTGTGCACATCTCTCTTCCTGATCTACCTGCTCGAACGAAGATGTTCGAGATCAGCGTTGGCACGACACCTTGTGAACTCACAGGTGCTGATTACAGGAGACTCGGTGAGCTAAGTGAGGGATACTCTGGATCTGATATCAGTATTGCAGTGCAAGATGCACTTATGCAGCCAGTACGGAAAATTCAGACAGCTACACATTATAAGAAAGTAAGCTACATGGACATGTCTTAATTCTAAAGGATTTAGCTAACATCCTCTAGGTCATGGATGATGGAATTGAAAAATTAACGCCTTGCTCGCCAGGCGATGCTGGAGCTATGGAAATGACATGGACCGAAGTGGATTCGGACAAATTGCTGGAGCCTCCGTTACAGCTCAAGGATTTCATAAAGGCAGTCAAGGGTGCCCGACCAACGGTGTCAGCAGACGATATCAAGCGCAGCGAAGACTGGACCAATGAGTTCGGTAGCGAGGGTGCTTGAAAACCGGATCCTACATCTTGTATGAATTGTTTACAGATGAGAGGACGAGTGATGAGCACGGCTAGCATGGCGAACTATGGCGTTTGTACAGGAGTTATAGGGCGTTATTCTGGATTATTAAGGCGATCAACGATGCACACTTGTCACATAAACCAAAGAAGTGCGAGAAGAGATTTGCAAGGTTTTTGTCTACTGGCCGCATGACATGCACCCAGCAAGAATTTGGATATACCAAATGCTGTATGCTCATTCAGTGACATCAAGCGAGTAGCAAGTAACTTGTTTACCCTTCCCAGACGTAGAGACATCCCACAACGCCGTATTTAAATACAGACATCCAACTCCGCGCCAGAAGCCATGCCCAAATTTACACATCAGACGTCAAGAGCAACATTTACACATCAGACGATCCTCTCTTGCTCTTCTTTTTCTTCTTCTTTTCGACTTCCTCTGCGTCACCGTTTACTTCGCTGTGTCTTCTCTTCTTGTCCTTCTTGTGCTCCTTGTCTTTTGACTTCTTCTTGTCCTTGGATTTCTTTTCTTGCTTCTGGACGGCGCGAGGCGTGATATCTGCCATATCGGCATCAGCTGTGGGGTCAGCGATGTTGATGTCACCCAGGACGGCATCCATGGCTGATCTCTATGAAAAATTGTCAGTTGGGTTCTAATTTGAAATATGGTCTCTGTACCATCGCATCCTCATTCTTAGTAGGAGCTGCTCCGGTTGCATAGAAGTCCAATCTTTCCTCAACCTGCTTTCTCAATGCCAATCCAAACTTCGTTGACGGTTCCTCAGAGAAGTTGTCAATTCTGCTGGCAATACTGCATTTGTTGGCCAAGAATCGTGAAATGCGACCCTTGTTCTTTGCACCAGCCCGCCCAATGAAACTTGAGTGATAGATCAATCCGTATTTTGGTGTGTTCCCCTTGGTCTTCAGAGCTCTGAAAAGTGCTTTCTCGGCACCAAGAATCTGGACAGTAGACGCTGGATATTTTGAGAGGTTGGTAAGAGAGCCGGCGTGAGAGATTAGTCGTGCTGCAACAACTTCACCAATCAGTGAAGCTAAGTTGGGCGCAACGATTGCCATCTTGTTGACGAGATATTGGAATAATGACCGTCTGTACTCAGCAAGCTTAACCACACGGTTTGCGAATGCTGAAACATTCTCCATGTCGGTCACTGAAATATCCTGTCCCATACTGACTCGAGCAGCGTCGATGATAGCCTGTGCAATATCCGCATCATCGTTCACAATGGCTGCGATATCATGTAAGTTTGCATCAGTCAAAGTCTTCTTGTCACCGATTGCGAGCGCAAGCTTGGCGTAAGTATGATTGTCCGATACAATTCGAATGAGTTCGGGGAAGTGCCAGCCGTACCATTCTCGAACTCGCATGGAGAAGGTGTTGACAGCCTTATCGAGGTGATCCAGAGTAGCAATTGCTTGGATGATGTGGTTGTCATTCTTCTGAACTGAGAACTTGACCTTCGCACGAGAGTACGCGTGACCAAGACCGAGTTGCGCCCGCTCGACATCGCCCTCTTGGAGACCCTTCAGCAGCTTGCCTGCATGAAGTCTCAGCCCCCTTAATAAGTCTGCGACAACCTCAGACGTCTCGCCAGTCTCACACTCTACACCAGGGAACGATGCCTTGATGCTTCCAGCCAAGTTCTTATCTTGAACTCCTAACACGATCTTCTTCTTTTTGGAAGGCTTCGGGAGGTTCAACTCGAGGTTTGATCGGAGATATTCGGACAGGACGCCTTCAGACACAAGATTTATGTTCTCAAGAGCTTCAGCAGCACCTCTACCCATGTTATTAGCTCTCACCTTTACAATGTAAATTTCCGTGCTTACCTATAAGGCGCAAAGTTTACAAGCTTAACCATCTTTCCTAATTTTGCAAGATCTTGTCCAGCATCTTGAACTTCCTTCAATCGGTTGCCAATCGTGTCTGCTTGGTGGACAACCTGAAAGATTGCATACCCCACCGAGCTCTCGTGGAGCAGGTAATCGACGTTGGACGACATTTTGTGATATCTCGGATCTGATGGCCAAATTAGAGCTTCCTCCACCGCTCTTGCATCAGGATCGAGTATGTATTGGGATTGAGTGCCGTCGGTGTTCGTCTTGGTTTTGTAAGTTCGGAAAATTCGCACCCCAAAAGCTTCTGAATTATTTTTTGCGGTGCAGGAGCTAGAGCCGAACTAGGCTAGCTGCTAGGCTTCACGTGACTTGTAACATCAATTCCTCCTTCCAACCTGTCAAGTATCCTCGAATTGCAGTCTTTTTCTTCACTTTTAACAATAATTTTTGTTTGATCATACCAATTTCAGCTGATTATACCTCTTCAGTCGCGCCTGAATTTACTTTCGAGCTCGGGTTTGTATTTATATGCAGGTGCAGCCATTCTTCTAATCCCTACTTCAAGATGCCATCGCAATTCTTGGGCCTCCCAAGGGAGATTCGTGACCAAATCTACACATATGTTCTAGAATCGCCTACAGGCCTATTAGTCCTGCCGGTGAGCAGGGTACCACGCACTGATAAGCTGGGCTGGCATCATATGGTTGATTGCTTTCGACTTGTCCCCTTTGATTCGGAGAAGGATCTTCAATGGGATGGTGAGACCAGAATCAAGTTGTCCCTTCATCGAGCGTGCAAACAGATTCACGATGAGGTGGAGGGCTTGCTTTGGCAACTCAACGGTATTCGACTCATGCGTCCAACTGAACTACGATACTTTTTTCCGTGGCCTACTTTGGCAACACAGCTGCGTCTATATTTGCAGTATATTGAGATGGATTTTGAAATTTTCCAGCCAAGATACTTTCTGGACACGCAAAGAGCGCTCGAGACGTTCGTGGAATGGTCCCGAACAGGGAGTTTGATAGGATGCACTCTCAGATTCCCTCACAAAGCCACTCGTCACCACGGCACGCCGTTTGAGATTGTGCTCGGCTTAAGGAGAATGTCTCGCCAATTTAGATCTATTGGGAGCCCCTCCTCTCGAGATTGCCACGACTATTTGGATCTATTGAAGAAGTGTGGATCGATTGAAGGTTTCCCGGCCCACGTGCGCACGAAATTGATTGTCAATACCGGCTTCTCGAAACGAACGGCGAGTGAAAAAGAGGAGTGGCTGGAGAATTGGCTCAGGCTCGAGTAAAATCTCTTTCCCTTGGTCCTTTTACTCAGGCATCCTCTTCTTAGTGGTCGAGAGAATGGCTGCTCCCCAGCGCGCTCTGCTCATCGAGGATGGACAGTACTAATTTGTTGTAGTCCAAGTGGATTCCTGGAAGAATTGAATGACTCCTTCGGTGGGGAGCTGTGGATGGATGGGGTCTTGTGCTATAGTGAAGGATTGAAAGTGAAGGATCCTTTTGAGGACGAACTAGAATGGGTTACAGAAGAAGAAAGTGTCGAAAATGCGGATGTCTTCTAAGCGCCGAAGCAAATAGCTAGAGCATGAGGTCTGGAAATGATTAATTTGTTTAGCAAAAAGTGTGTCTCGCAAGTGCTTTTCGGTGTTGATGCAGGAGCCTAGCTTCTTTATAAATTTGAAACATCGAGTTTTTAGCAACTACTGGTCATCGTTATATTTGCCGAAGAATGCATGAGATGACCTTCTATCTTTGTCCAATATTGCCCCTGAAGACAATGCAACAAACTTTGTTGGAGTCTTGGAGACGTTGGCAGACTACACACTATTGAGCGTGACTTAGAGCGGAGAGGAAGTAATGGTTCTCCGTCTCGAGCTCAGGTGGACGATGTCCAACCCCACACTCGGTACCTCGCCTACCCAATAGTGAGGTCCACACAGTGATGATAATCGGGAGTGAACTATGATTGGGCAGCTAGGAGGGAGGGATATATAAACGCTAGCGTATGAGACAGAAAAGACGAATACAACTTAACTCCTTCGTTCTTGCACAGCGACTCTTAAATCCCGTATCAAGGCTGTTTCAGCGTAGGAATTTCGTGAAAGTAGTGGAAGCATTGATCAGGCCTCACAGTGTTCCACATTCAAAGACCTTATAAATGCTATGAAGACAGATCCATTTTGGAGGTATGTAACGGAAAAGAATTGTTCCGATCTCGCCTGATCGATTATCGCCATGGATACAAGCCCAGGCTACTGAATAAGAGAAAAAGAGTGCCGAATGCCTAGAGTACAGTGTAATGAAACGCTCTCTCGATATGACCGGATCCCTATTCAATTTTTCCAATTCCACCAAGTCCAATTCATCATGAATTACTGCTTGGAAGGAGCAAGTCCAACAGTTCCCTTGCCGAGATCATAGACGGAGTACCACTTTCGGAGGAATGCATCGCCGAGGATTGCCAATGGACCTACGGGTTCGGGGAAGTCCTGTAAACCATTAGTCCTGCGTATTATTTGAGGAAGAAGTACTGTTAAACTCACCATTCCCATAAAGCTGGAGATACAAGATCCTTGGACCTCGAGGATATAATCATAGGGGGTAATGCTGAAGTTATAGCCGCTAAGGGTGAAGGACATGTCAGGCAGACTATCACGCTTCTCACACTCGACAGTGTATTGCCCGTTGTAGCCTTTCTTGGCACCAATTTCCTTGTTCAAGAGCTCAGCTAGAGTAGATGGAAGAGCAATAAGAGAAGTTCCGGTGTCAAGGATAACACCAGTGTTATCAAGCTCGGCAGTGTTGTCGCCGAAGGTAATGGCATCAAAGTCAACTTCCCAATAGGCCTTGCGTCTTAATGGGATATTGGTAAGCTTTCCAGTATAGTGGTCCTTGTTGATACCACCGAAAGTAGCCTCCGACTCATCACCCTCGCCGTTGTTGGTATCGCCTAGGTAGAAAGCAAACACTGGCTCGTCCAAGAGGTCTTGGTCAATCATGTTGTAGAATGGAGGAGGGATCTTGTTGACAGAGATAGTATCGAAACCGAGACCCAAGATACCATCAAACCGACCAAATGCGAAAGCGAGACCCGGTTCCTCGGTAGCTTCAGCGAATATTTGATCCTTGATCTTGAGATCGCCGATGGACATAGTGTCTTGAGAGACGTAGCCACTGAGACTACCGGAGCCATAGCGGATCTCGAACGAAGTTCCGTTCTTCTTGTAAGTAGATGAAGCGGATGAATCGTACTTGGTGTGAAGGTAACATGCGATCGAACCACATTCAGATGACGGAACCCATAGATTGGAGCTTCCGGTATCAAGAACGACCTTGAAGGTTTGTGGGGGAGTTCCAATTGTGATCTCAGAGAAGTCTGTGGCCTATATTAGGATGGTAGGAGCCAGAAATTGAGGGAAGCACTTACATTGAGCGTTCAAAAAGTTGCTCACTGGGACGCTGTGCTCACCATCCTCGTGGATGGCGGTGTCCTTGAACATCTCATCAATGTGCGACTGAGGTCGAATACCCATGTACTTCTGGCCGAGATGCTTGATGTGGGTATCGATGTTGGCATAAGCCAGCTGCTCTGACAGAGAGACCTTCTTCAGCGGCATTTTGTGGACGCCCGCGCTCACTGAGCCCAGCAGCGACGCTGCGGCGAAAAGAGCACCCTTCATGTTTGCAATTCGTATGATTGAGGGCTATCCCTGTCAAAGCAATAGTTGAGAATGTAGGTGTTATAATGCGCAACCCGAGTTGATGATGGATGGGAGGGTTGGTGGAGGGTTGTTGATAAGAAGAGCTCCAAGAGGCGAGGCGAGCGATAGGTGATGACGCTTCGGTCAGTTGCTGTTGCCTTGTCAGCAGGCGGATTTGGCGGAGCGAGCTGTTTTGCATTTTTGCCGAGACACAGCTGTGCCAGATGTGGAAAAGCGGGAGGTTGGGGGTCGTCCCTTTCCTTCTTGGGAACCTCGGGCCCCGAGCACTCCCCAGCTTGCGTATCACGAACTTCAACAGCACCGGTGCATTCGAGGTGCACAATCAAGGTACAGAAAGGAGGCCGGGGTTACCATGCGATCCGTCCTACCAACAAATTGCACACCCGACAACATCGACTTTTGATCACGTGGTTATGAAAAGCAGGGGACGGTGGAATTGAGAGGCGGAGGACGACAGACAGATGGCTACCTCAACCAACCAGCTGCTCCGTTCTTGTAGGCTAAACATAGGGGGAGAAGTGGCAGAAAGCGGGTATCGTTTCAACTCTAGTTTACAGGACAATACAGTATATAACACAAACGTCACAAGCGGGCGAGCACAACATTAGCCGCCACTGCGAATTTCAATTGCTTGTGCTTCCGCATCGTCCTCTTCATGTCCCTCCTGGTCGGAAATAGTGTCTGTACTTGGTTCCTGCTCCTCTCCATGATTAAGGTAGCGCTGAACCTCTTCTTCTTCCGGCCAACCGCCCCAGCTTTCGATCTGCTCCACGAAAGCTTTAGCAGTGGCTTCGTGGTCTGTGCTATCGCAGAAGGCTCTGGTTGCTACAATTATTTGGCGTAACATCCTCTGCCCGTTTCCGGTTTGCGAGGCGATAGTGTCCAGTTCTTTGTAGTTTTGGACTATCCATTCAAGAAGCGATATGATCGCAGGATGATCCCCAATCAAGCCCATAGCACGCACATATGCATGTATGTGCACTCCTTCCAGGAGGTGCAAGAGCCTTGTCGACCCAGAACTCAGCATCTTGCCCCCAGAAGTCAATTTTGCACATTCAGCTTTGATGATCCGCGATGTCTCGACGAGCGTATTTCGATGTCTTTCGGACTTAGAAAATGCAGCTTCAGCATATTTGGCGAATGTTTGGCAAATAAGGCGAAGCCCCTCAGGATCGAGCTCGAGGTCACAGTTGTGGAACTCTTCGAGCGCCGCCCTGGTAACCCGCCATGCTTGCTCGTGATTGTCACACAGTCTTTCAGGGTCAGTAGCGAGTTGTCTGGATATAACGATGTCCCTGCGTGCAAGACTCTTAAACAGTGCATACCAAGCGGGCCGAAATTTGGGTTTCAATGATTGTAAAAGAAACGCGGAATGCAGGAGGGGACGCCCAAGGCGAGAGTGATGTATTTTGCTTTTTGGCTCACGAACTCGAACTCCCCAAGCGTAAGGGTGCGTTAAAGCAGAATCTGGATTCTCTATACGCGTCTTCTTCACATGCTCTACTATTTCCAGATCGGAGTCGGAGGATATTTTGACCACTCGCGGAGCGAAGCGACACAAAAGAGAGACGAAACTTGTAAGTATCTGATGAGACACTTGTGTGGCTAGATTGGCGGGTATTTGGCTTTTCCAACCACCATGAATAAGGTATGATATTACATCCTTATCCAACCCACTGTCGAGGATGTATTGCAAGCCATCGTCGATTGTCCTGGCGTGTCGAAGAAGGAAGTTCAAGCACCTTCCCGATGGTCGAATACCATCGGCTCTCATCTCCTGGTACAAATCATGAAATGATGGTGGTTGGAGCCGTAACCGGTAAAAAGTGCTGTAATTATCGTCGGATACGGAAAGAACCTCTCTGCCATCACCTGGGGTGGGATGATTTGGTAGCTCCAGTCCCGATCTTCGACTTTCATAATTGAGCTTCATGAACATGGAGAAGTACATTGACATATCAGCTTTTCCGCCCTTTCTGCGGAATTCTGTGAAGCTACCCCATGCCTCATGCACATCACGCGTAGCCTCTACCCTGGCAGCCCATAGGCTTGGGTCGAAGTGGCTGTGTCGTGCCTGTGTCACGGTTTTGAGGTCTCTCCACTTGAGCAATTTTCGAGTGTGTATGGTAGGTGACCCATCAGGGTCAAGCCCTCCGAAAATGGACAACTTGGGGTTCTGCGTATACCCTGATTCCTTCGATCGCATGATGGCTGAAATGACTCTGCTGAAATCCTCATGCTGCGACCGCTGAGCATCCATGCCGTCTTGTTCTACTCTCCACGGAGGCCAACTCCTACTCCGAAAAGTCGCAGACTTTGTTTCTCTTGCTGACTTCTTGGAAGCGGCAAGGACCTGAATAACGGCCCGATAGCTGCTATGGTCCAACCTCAAGGGAGGCTCAAATTCCCCAGCGAGCTCTAAGAGAACTTTCTGGGCCGACCAATTATAAGCCATCGATTGGAATGGAGTCAGCGAGCTTGGCAAGGATAGCAAACGCAAAAAATAGTTGTTCATCTTGCAAAGACGGGCAAAAAGGCGAGGATCCAGGGAATCCTGACTGCTAGCCGAGATCGAGTGCAGATATGGAGCAACCATTTTAACTATTTCGACTATGGCAGAGGGCCAGATACGTCGTGCCTGGTACAAAAGTCGACTAACAAGTATAGTGAATGTATTCTCCTCCAGTCCAAAATCTTTTGACCTGACATCGGTAAGATGGAAGTCATTTCGAGGAGAGCTTGAACCATCTGGACGTGAGGTCTCATCGATATTTCCCGCTATACTAGGCTTAGGATCTGGTATGGACGATCGAGTTGACCTAGTACTGCTCAGGATGCGGTCCCAAGAGTAGTCCAGCACCTTCTCTAAGGATCTGACCTTTAAAATGTCTCGCCGCAGTATTTCCAGCAAAATGAAGGAAGGCTGATCCGGAGAACTTGTAACAAGTCGATCAACCATCTCGTCGAGTGATTGACCGGAAAGGATGTAAGTCCAATTCGAGACATCGTGCCAAGTTAGGCCCCGTGATTTCAAAAAATTCAGGGCACGATTGTCAAAAAACTTATCCCGAGATGACCACGCAGTCTAGAAAGTGTTAGAAATTAACTACAGAGTTGTGCACAGCAGCTTACCGGCTCGACAGACCGTGTGAGGAGATAATGTATAGTAATTATAGGAAGCGAGGAATAGGAAAATCTGTCTCTTATGGCATTCCAGTATCTTTTCCTCTCAGACTCATCTCCAATTTCCAAAATCTGACCCAAGACAACTCCAGGTGTCTTAGCTCGAAATCCTTGAAGATCATCTGCTTTGCTTTGGGAATACGGTACATGATCCGGCGGGGGAGTATCAAA
The DNA here is from genome assembly GCA_002865625.1 of Hyaloscypha hepaticicola. NCBI lineage: Eukaryota > Fungi > Ascomycota > Leotiomycetes > Helotiales > Hyaloscyphaceae > Hyaloscypha > Hyaloscypha hepaticicola. The sequence continues at coordinate 48,707 of KZ613525.1, forward strand.
TCGATGGCCAGTAGCCTTTGCAGGTAGAGGAGCGCTCGATCTGTAATCTTTATAAACCACCAGACTTTTTACTTCTCCCTGGGGAAACGAAAATGTGTTTTGCGGGAGCGCATCATCTTTCTCTGTGATGGTGCTCTTTGGCAGAATGCTTGTAAAGGCCTGCGGACTAACATCTGGTGGAGATCGTATTCGACTTCGCGTTTGACTCTTCCCTTTCTCGATAGAAGGAATTTCGGTCCATGAAATTGCATCTTCGTCAGCAATGGCTGCAGACTCTCCCGAAACTCCCATAAGGGTCTGGGACTTGTAATTTAACTGTGATATCTGCGGACTGGTGGTCTTGGAGTTTTCGTTCCTAAAATCTCGTAAAATACTTTGGCCGGTGTGTGAGAATCTGCGATTGCTAGGCAAGACATTTGGAAGAGCGAGCTAATTGAATGTTAGGATCTAGAGGAGAGATCACAGAACGTTAACTTACAACTGCTCCACTGAGATGCCAGGGGCCATCGGAGTTGCGTAGCAAGGGCGTGCCCAATCTCCAGAAACATAGGCAAGATTGCATCCGTTCATATTGTCCCCGAAATCAATAGGTTGCAGCGAAAATCAACATTACGCTACTTCCTGGCTATAAGACAAAGGGACCGAGTGAATGGAAAGCACAAGTTCAACATAGATGTGATTTTCCTTTTTGCTTCAAGAGGCTTGTGCAAAAAGCGTTGGAATCTTGCAGGTATCGCAGAAAGTTAGTCAAGCCTAAAAATTAGAGTCGCGGTTGGTTGTCTAAGCAGCGATGCGCTAAGCCCTTTCCAATCTTAGCGTTCCTGCCGCATTCTTCACTTTGGAGCCCCAAGTTACGTCTGCCAGAGCATAACTTTCGAGCTGAAGAAGACATCCTGGCAGGCGAAGGCCGAATCTGTATTCACTTGCAGTTCTTCGAATATCAAGTCCGGACCTGGTGTTCTGCTCCAAATTTACTGCCAGGTCGTCACAAACAGTGCCTTGGGTCACACCCTCTGCGTGCTCCTAAGTTCGCGAGAAACCGCGACGCAGCATCAAAAAATCACCCACCCTGCCAGGACTACCAGCCTCGCCATGGCCTCTCCAAACGGCGTCCTGAGCCCACCAGCACCCTCAGAACTCGCATCCTCGTCCATCAGCCTCTTGGCAAAGCGAAAGCGGGACGATGCGATTGATGTGCAAAATAGCGCCTTCGAATCCAAGAGTATCGATCCACCGGGAATATCGAAGGAGGACTCCCAAGCTCTCATCCGCGATCTTATTGATATTCTGAAAGGGTACGTTCCAACTTCTGGCTTGAACATGCGCTGCGAAATCAAGTAGCCCGCGTTATTTCGCCGCCCTTTACTCACATACTGCGCTTGTCTCCTGAGATGCTAACACCATTCAATGCAGCTCTGATACAACTCCTTCCATTCTCACACGCCAAATACATATCCGCCGTTCTTCAGGGTCGCCACAGGCAAAGCGCCACAAAACTGAAGATGGCGAAGACAACGACGACGCGGAAACCAACATCATGACACGGTATGGAGCTAATGAATACACAACGCTCGAAGACGTGCTTCAAGACATCGATACAGCAGCTTCGAGTATCATGGAGAAATTACAGCTACCGAACGGTGCTGCTCGAAATCAATTTCGACCTGCTCCGCAGCATGAAATTGAGTTGATCATCAAGGTCAAGAATTTCAAGCAACGAGCTCATGATCTAGTCAGAAGAGAAACCGTGGCTGCGGAGCAGAGAGCGCAAGGTCTAAACGGCCAGATCAAATTTAGCAACCATACTACAAATGGCAGTTTAGGTTCAGGTGCCTTCACCCAGATCAACGCGAGCGGAGATGATAACAAGATGGTCCTCACTCTTTACGGCAATGCTCCAGGTCCAAAGCAATTGTTCTCGAGCCTTCAGATACCTAGCAAGATCTCCGGAGAGAACCGAGAGGTCTTGCAATCGATTCGAGAGGCTGGGCTGCCAAATGGCATTACAACAACGAAGATTGTTCCAATTAAGGCAGCAAGCCTGATCGATGATAAGAAGCGTGTTCCAACACTAGGAGAACTATTTCCAACACCTTCTAGCGTTCCTGCCTTGCTTCCGCCCAAGCCATCAAAGATTGCGACGACAAGATCATCCACAGTAGGTTGGTACCAGCCAGCTGCAGGAGATTCATTGCCGAAAACTGCAAGCTACTTCAAGCAATCCATCTCTACCGGCCATTGGTTGGACTACAGTAATGCTTCTGCTTCGCAAGGCAATAAGCGAAAGCAACGTGAGAGGGCACTGAGCCTGGGAGGTGCAAAGGCCCCCCAAGTAGATGCCGAGCCAGCGGAATCGGAGACAGCTAAAATTGACGCGCTCTTCCGAAGTGTCTACTCTAGTTTTGCTCCCACAAAGGATGATACTGCAGCTATCGCACCTACAGGCGTCCTAGAGCGCCTTTGGTGGCAGCAGATTGGCGAGAAGAGTTTTGAGAAGGTGGTTGATAACTTCAACAAACTCGAGGACGTCATTGATCCTCAGCTTATCACTTGTGACACCACTGAAGATATTGACGAGATCAAGAAGTTTGAGGAACTTGTCGAAGAAATGGAAAAGGACGCGATAGACACCAGTCTAATTTCCCTCGATGCCAAGGACGAGAAGTCCGCTAAGGAGAAAGATGTTGAGGAGATTCTCGAGGGCATCTCAGAACTTTTGGAGACTCTGAACTCTTATCAGCGTATTCGACATATGTCGTTGAACTCGTCAAGCCGTCCAGCTGGTTTGTTGTCTGCACCAGATACCAATTCCCTCGGAACCCCCACAAAGCCTAGTGAGGCAGAGCAGGCGACCTACGAGATGCTCAAATCTCAACTGACTTTGATGATTGCCACGCTGCCACCATACGCTGTCGCAAAATTAGACGCTGACCGTCTGGCGGATCTGAGTATCAGCACAAAGATCGAGGTCCAGTTGAATGATCAAAAAGGGGTCATGGAGGAAGATGAGGTAGCGGCGAGAGCTAAAGTTGCTGCTGCAATGAGCGCGGCCTCTACCTCAAGGGCTGCACCGGCTCCCAGTCTCCATCGTAGCAGCTCTTCTCTGTACGGAAATCAATACCCACCTTCCCGATCTGGTCCACCAGTCGCGCAACATCAGTACTATGGTTCTGCCCAGACACCTGTTCGGCCGCCTTCGAACCCTATGCAGCGACCACCGAACACAGCACCAGTTCCCTACCAACCTCAACGGCCAGCTGCTGGGGCTCCTTACCGTCCCGCAAGTTATGGAACACCAACTTATCCCCACCAGGCCCCGAGACCTGTTCAGCAACCGTACGCACAAGGTCAGCAGCAGTACCTTCAAACCCCTACAAACGCATATATGCGTCCACTAGGTCAAAACTATCAGCATATTCCGCAAACAGCGCCTCAAAACGCAATGAATGGTCGGTACCCTGGCCAACCTGGTTACCAGCATCAAGCACAACCTTCCTCTAATGCTCTGAATTACCCATACGGCCAGAACGGAAACATTAATATTGCTCGTCAAGCTTCTCCTCAGAAGCCGCTCTACAGCCCCCAACCTTCTTCTACACAACCCCGCCCTGCGTACTCTACGCCAACCCCAGCTAATCAACAAGACCGCCGACCATACATCCAGAACGCCGTATCCCAAACTCCTTTAATGAATGGATCTACGACTCAGTCCCCTCAGACTTTCGCTCACCAATCGACCGGACTCACAAATTACAGCACTTTCATGACTGCGGAGCAACAGGAGAGCATGGTGGGACGTCAACGCGCACAGTTGGCAGCACAACAAGCACAACTTGCAGCACAGCAGGCGAACGCTCAACACACAGCACGAAGCGTTGCTCAAGCCGCTATGGGCTCTCCCTCTACGCCTCAGGTCAATGGGGGTAATCCTGTTGCTGCTGGATTGTGAGTTCCCAGTGGTGTGTGGTTCTGGTAGAGGACAAAATAATGTTTGCAGCTGCATGGATATACAGAAGTATGAGATGTCCACTGAAGGGATATCATTGGCGTTTCTTTTGAGCGGGGCTGGGACGGCGTGGGAATACCATGACATAGACATTATCAGAATGGTAGTCTCCAGATGTTTCGGCTGGCCTGGAAAAATGTACTGTAAATTATAGACCGTCAATGAAATTACAACTTAAATAATTGCAAACGGCGATAGAACGCGTGTTGAAATACTGGACCAGCCCCTCGATGCCCCCATTTCTTCGACTGCCTTAGTTTCCGCTGACAGACACGCTAGGGGGGAAACATCTCTTGAGAGTGTGGGGAAGGCCTAGCGTGCTTGGCCCTACGTCATTTTCGAGCTTCGTCGCTTCAGGGGAACATGATCGTTGATACACTGTCGACGATTGCAAAGCAAAGGAAAAGATCCAACTGAAGTATCGATGCTGCGGAAAGCCACTGTTGACAGGCAGCTTTGATTCACGATTAGAACCGAGAAGCCCAGTCAGTGGACTGTATAATCTTGGAGAGTCCGCTCATTATCACGTCCTGAAACAACGTAGCAGCCTCACCAGTACAACTGTCAACGAAGACATTCGTGGTCAACATCAAACTTGCACTAGATACACCAGCACCCAGAAAGAAGCAACACCATGGCTACCCCCACTCTGATTGATATGCCCGACCCTCCTTCCAACCCTGATACTCCTACCGAGGCCCCGTAAGTCTTCTCCTACATTGTTCCACCATTATTACTGACCAGCACAAGAGGCACTCCAAATTCTACCACAACTTCTCTCTCTGCTCTCTCAACTACAGCCATTAAAGATGGCCACCGTGGATCCTCCTTTCCTCATTCAGGCCATGGTCATCACCATACGCCTTCAAGCAACACTCTCGAAGCTGAACGCGCAGATCGCATTTCTCGTCTTGCCGGCCTGGAAAGGGTATCAACTGTTCGCCCGCCAAACCCCAGCGCAGTTGGAACAGCAGCAGGACCTGCCAACAATGCAGGTCAGATCCCAGGCTACTTTGATCAAAATGGCAATCCGGTGTATACTACAAAGATGTCCACTGTTGGCTCAGCCTCGGCAACAGGCTCGACTGGTGGACGCACCACAACCTGGGCAAGTGGCAGTCAGAAAGGTCAGACAGAAGGAGACGACGAGGATCAAATGAGCATGGATACAAACTATCGGGACATAGATGATAGAGACAGGTATTCAGCGAGCGCGATGGACGAGGACGGAGACGGGGACGGCATGAGCGATGACACAAGTTTAGTCGGATTCGGAGAAGGAGCGGGAAGCACCGTTAGTGGACCTACGTACAGCAGAAGAGATTTGGCTTCTAGTCCTGCTATTGGGAAGAGTGGATTGGCCAGTCAGTTGCAGAGCAGTGGCGCTGGTACTCCGTTAAGCTCAAGCACCACCGCTACGGCTGAGCAGCAGAGACGGGAGGCCATGATGATAGATGGTCTGGCAGCCGATGCGCCAGGCTATGTTGATACGGCTGCCAGAGGTGGTGTTGGTAGCCGGAGCTCTGGTGTAGAGGCAGCAGAGAATATCGTGAGAGATAGGCTTGACGAGGGCGAGGGTAGGAAGCCGGTGCTGGGAACCTCGGGTGAAACTGGTTTAGGCAAATTCTACTTTGAAGAGAGAAAATAGTCGGACAGGATAGAGGTGTTTATTGGAGGTATCTTGATTTCGTGGGCGTTTCGCTAGGTCTAGGTATGTAGGAACGAAGCTGGTGATACCAAGGTGCAAATTTTCCACGAACATTCCCTTTAAAAAAAACACGGGTCCTCGAGACACATGACAGCCTCTCTATAAGGTTGGGGGGGGGGGGGGGTCTAGAACATCTCAGTTTATTGTATAAACATTATGTTATTTCAAACTCTGGAAAAGAAATGACCGAAATTCGCTGTCCACAATATCATACCAATTCCCTACTCCCTGAGCCTTGATAGCATCGTTGATTGCTCTATTATCATTACTCTTCGCTGCTTCCTTTTTGTCCTCTTAATACAATGAGAGTCAGGGCCCAATAATAAGCTGTGCAGTGGAGCATTTGTTATCATACCAGCCTCGAAAACGTCACAGCATAGGACGTTGTCAAAATCCTGTCCAGCTATGCCAAAATTAGCAACATGAGCAAAGATATCAATGTGAAATCGCGTTGTTCCCGGCATTGTGGAAGTATGAAGAAGATGGCATAGAAGCCATCTTAAATACAACTAGCAGCTCAATAAGCCTGAACCTTCAACTTTCTGAAGATTTCTAGGGAAATCAAACCAACGTCAAGGAAGCCAAAATTTGAAGTATTTTTGGATTCTTGTAGAAAAGACTTAGGAGTGACAAGTGGTAGTAGCTTTTCAAGTGGATTGGCCAGACTTGGCACTGTGGACTTATGTTATGGTGTTCAGCAAAGTAATGCATTCGACAGAGTTCAGCTGAGCTTTCGCCATCGAAGCTAGCATAGATGATCCTAAAGGTCGTAAAACTCTACGATGGTGTAGTAGTAGCTGGAGCCCTCAGAAGGAGGGTAAGTGAGCAAATCCCTGCCGTGGCTCCGGCTACATGACGTCCTCTTCCTCTCCTCCATCGTCTTGCACCTCCTTCCCACCAGTTGGGGCCTTCTCTTCCTGCTTTCTCCACAATCCGGCCAGAAATTCGCTGGTGCTAGCCTCATCAATTCCCTTATCTTCTCTTTTCTTCAGAAACCTTGGGAATCTTAAACTGAGACCTCGCTCATCACTTACCAAACCAATAGCAGCGGTATATGTTGGGCTCAAGGTGATATCGGCAAAAGCCATCTCCCAAACCTCTTGAGGCTCAAACCAGCAATCTGGATATCCGCCTTCATAATCGACATAAGATGGCTTTCCACGGAGAACGTGATCTCCGCCTTCTTCATAATATTCTTTGTTTGCCTTATAGAAGGCGTCCGTAAATCCTGATATGCATTTACAGACTGCCTCTAGAGAACCAGTTTCTTCATTTCGCACGGCAAGCAGTATTGGTGACCACCATTTCGATTTTCGGCCTTGTCCATGCCAGCCTGCTATGGGGATGAGATCGAGGGTGTCAAAACTAGTACTATAGTCTTTCTTAACCTTGAGCCATGAATCGAGGCGCTTATCTGGTTCATAGGTGGCGAGGAGAGCTTTTCGCCTCGTCTTCTTTTCTAGTTCTTTCTCGGAGGCCTTTTCCTTGCTTTTCCCGACCTTTACCGGGCCAGGTGGCTCTGCAACAATCGAATCCTCCGTGTCGTCTGGTACCTTGAGGTCTGGAAGGTTATCCAGAATTTTGACCATGATACCTTCACACTTGACGTCCGTTGCGCTTTTGAAGAAATCAAGAACGGTTTCGGAATCTTGTGACGTAGCATCAATGCTCTTGACCCAGGTGAACTGATTTGGCACTTCCGTGAAGAGACCGCGAAGTAATTCGCGTCGCTCTCGGAATGGTCGATCGAGCAATGGTGCACCATTAAGAAACATAAGATCGAACGCAAAGAGGCAGACCTCGACTTTAACACTACCAATTGCTACATCCTTGCGAGCTCGGTTGGCAAGAGTCTGAAATGTCTTCAGCTCACCAGAGACCTGATCAACAGCGACCACTTCTCCTTCCATGATGAAGCTTCCGACCCCCTCCCCTCTGATTTTGGGTATTAAAGCTACGAGGTCTGGATATTTATCTGTCATAAGTTCGAGGTGGCGAGAAAAAATTGAGACTTTTCCTTGCTCGTCACAATGTACCTGCGCCCGCTGGCCATCGTATTTGTATTCACAGCTGAAGTCGCGGCCCTGAAGCTTTGTGAGCATCTCAGAAAGATCTCTGGTAATGCTACCCAGCATCGGACGTAAAGGGATATGCAATGCAAGACCACATCTGATGAGCAGCTCATCGCACACTCCGACTTCAAGGAGTATTGGGATAAGATCATTGTAGTTGGGTCTCTGGGCGAAACATTTTTTCACAATCTCTTCCGATTTTGACCAAATCTCGGCGAGCTCCTCCTTTCTGAGAGCAGCTAAATCTTCGCGAGACTTCAGAGGAAACTCCGCGTTAGGCGGTCGAGACAGAAGGAATGCTCTCGATAATGCAATCAGCATCGTAGTTTTCACCGCGCCTATTCTCAGCTTCTTATTGTTAGTAAATCAATCCCAAACACACATCAACGTAGATTGCTTACATGCTGGCACAGAGTTCGTACGATGTATCTACTTTCCTCCGCTCCTCTCGCATCTTGCAGTAGTCGATCAACCACTCTCTGCTTGATCTCACCGCTTCCGGTCCCTTGGGTATTGGCAATCTTGACTAACGAGGAATAGACACCTTTGATCGATAGAGGCTTGGGTTTCCGCAATGTGAAGCTCTGCTTTTTCTTCGCCTCAAATGCGACATCTCCTGCGTCGCCTACCTTGTCGTAAAGCGCTTTGAGGGAACGGCTGTCTAGACCACACACATTTTTGAGGGCTTTGGATATAGCTGAACCGCCTAGACCAAGTTCCAAAGAAATATAAGGTGGACTAATCGCATTGGTAGCTAGCCAAACCTAAAATCATATCAGAAGAACTGTGTTAAACAAAGAACATGTAATAATAAAACTTAGAAGAAATGCATGAGAATGCCGTAGCAAAAACTTGCATGTCATAAGCAAGGGCAAGGAAAAAGTAATGTAATTTTCTTACGGTTGGTAAAAGACTCTTTGGATCAGCCTCAATGATCACCCTGAGTAGATTTACTAGTGTATCTACAATCTTGATCCGACTCTGGGTACTGTTGACTAACACAAAGCATCTCGTTAAAATGGCATAAGATGCATCGCCGCCCTCTGCAGCCCAGTGGCCCTGGAGCTCCGTAGTATATTTCGAAGGGTCAAATGTCAAAGGACTTTCATCGAATGGTATATTCGAGGATATGATATCTTCGGCAGACCTGGCCGACTGTAGTGATAGGGTATTGTCACTTCTTGGTTGAAACGAGAATTGAGGTTTCACCGCTGACGGAAAACCCTCTTCGAGCTTTGGAACATGCTTTTCTGGACTTGTGCTCTTCGAAGCCTCTCCATTTGTTAATATCAATTTCTCGTCTGCAATGTAGGTGTCGGTATTTTCCTTTGGCTCTTGTGCATCTTCCTGATTCCATTCCGCTTGTAACTTTCGTGCTAGTTGCTCATCCGACAATTGTAGGCCTTTGCCACCCTCTTGAACTTTGTCCTCAACAGCGAATGAAGGCTGAATCGAATCGTTCTGTTTTTGCTTTCCAAAGAAGTAATCGAGACTCCGGCCCGGTGCAGGAGATTTGGTGTCGTTGAGCTTTCGTTTCTTCGCTGGAGTGCCAGAGCCCATGTTTGAGTCACAGACAGTGCTGCTGAAGTTTGATCGGTCTTATCTTATTGTCTTCATTGCCCAAGCTCCGCCCAGCCTTTCCCAACCTCTTCCCCCAGATTTCCCGACTAAAAGCGTATCTGCGTTGTCGTGAGGAGCTGTCATGGTTTGAAGAAGCTTGCCGGCTGATGCCGTCATTGAAATCCGGGGAAGCGCGTCTAAGAACATGCTCGCCAAATTCGAGCTGCTGATCCTGGTCATCCACCAAAAATCCACGTACACTGCTCTAACCCTTCCTCGATCACAACATTATTGGACTGCCCAGGATGGCAGCTACCTCCATAGGTCGGAATCGAAGCCCTTTGGCAGTCCTACTTGACCCCAATACCGATATTCCTCTGGGAGAGCGGGATATTAGAGTAGAAGACTATCTCAACGACAAAATACAAACAACCACCGACTTGGAGAGTCTCAAAAGCTTGGTGGCAAGTGTAGAGGCACAGAAGGAACAACTAGAAGATCAGGTATGTATCAAGCAAGAGAAAGGTATCCTAAGTCGTCGGCTGAACCCTCACAGCTCAAAGATGCCAGACGAAAGCTCTCGACGGCCAAAAGCTTCTCTACGAATCGCAATTCGTCGATGCTCCAACAAACCCAAGAATTTGAGCGACAGCAAGCTAGTGTGCAGGAACGGTTGATGATTGTAACTTCATCTGATACCCCGGAGGAAGCAACACGGCGTTTGAGAGGACCATTGGAAAAACTCCGGAAGCTTCAATTAGCAGAACGGTACATCGACATGCTTGAATATATCGAGAATTTGAAGGACAGTGCACGAGGCTGTCTTCCACAGAACCCGAAAGAAGCCCTCAAGCCATATACACAATTGAAGGAGCTCGCCATCCAATTGCAGGCATTACAAGAACCAGCTGTAAGTCCTGCGAGACGATGTCCCAATTCTTCCCCCATGGCCTTGACCAAAAAATGCATCAAGTGTTTCGGCACAATTAGATCAAGCATCGTATCAGGTCACCTGGTTGAATTGTCACGCAATGTACCAGCTTGACAGCACAATGTTTATGCAGCAATGTCTGACCACTTCATGATACTAGGAAGGAGCAGCCGTTCATCTTACAACATACGCCCAAAAAACTTCCACTGGCCTGTGGGTGGAGATGAAGAGAATCATGTCGGATGAGTTTGAGTCTGTTCTTAAAAAGTCGAAGTGGCCTGATCCTAGAGTCGAGCTACCACAAGGCTGGAGTGATTCTTTTGGGAAGCTTTTGGACTTACAAGCTCCTGAAATCATCGCTGCACGAGAACCGCTTGTCCTCCTCCCAATGAGCGTCCTAGCAAAAGCGTTTATCCTGCAATTTAGATACCATTTTTTCAGTGACAAGCCTACAAATCATCCACATCAGGTTGGTGGCTTCTTGGGGTTGACATGACATGACTGACTGGTCACAGCTTGGAGATTATTTCTTCGAATGGTTCCTTGGGACGATTGCGAAGTGGGAGAACTTTTTCCGAGAGAACGTTGGGCCTGTTCTGGCCGCTCATTTCAGAGGCAACATTTTGGCGGGTAACACGCTGTATGTAGATCCGGTAGCAGCTCTAATAACAGCTCTACTACCAGTGTTGAAAGAGAAGGTTGATGCTCTGGTTGCTCAGATATCCGACGAGCCTCAGTACTTAAGTCGATTCATGGTCCAACTACTAAACTTTGATGAAGCAGTCCGAGCACGATTTAATTACGATGGAGGAAATCCTGAGTACGGCTGGAAAGGATTGTCTTGGGAAGTGATGGACACTTGGTTCGAGCGCTGGTTGGAAGTCGAGAAGGCATTTGCGTTTCAGAGATATAAAGAAATCATGGATGCCCCAGATAGTGGTCTCGTTGACTACGACAGCTCTGGACTGGGCAAGACGAAGCCTACATATGGGGCCACGAAGGTCACGGATCTTATTCTGACGGTGACCTTTCAATACAATAAACTGAGAAGGTTCTCTCACAAATTTCGGTTTTTGGTCAACATTCAAGCCGAAATTCTAGACCAATATTTGGGTCGCCTCAAAGACTCGCTCGATGTTTACCAAACGATTACATCCGCAGTTGGACGAACGCTACATGGCGTTACCAAAGAGCAGCAAGCCGCGCTCGAGGGCGTTGGAGGATTGGAAAGTCTTTGCAAAGTCTTTGGCAGCGCGGAGCACCTCATTTCTATGTTGAATGATTGGAGTAATGAAGAGGTAGGTTGAGCAAGCCTTGTCTCTTTTTGCTGCTTGAGATATTCTTTTTAATTTTGGGCTATCGTACTGACCAAATCCATTGTAGTTTTTCGTGGATCTTTGGGATCAGCTACAAGACAGGGCAAAAGTGACGCGGGTGGAAGATAACCTTGTTGGCAACATGACGTACACAGAGGTCAAGGATTGCACATCAGAGGCTGTCGGCTCTCAAGATGAGGGCTCCGTATTCGACGTTACTATCAAGGACTTTAGGAATCTCAGGAATAAAGCTGAGGCACTCATCGTCAATGCTCTCAAGTACAAGTTTCCCGCCAACTTTTCCCAGTATCTCTCGAAACCTGAGTGGCAGACAATTGACAGTGCGCCGTTATCCAGTAAGTTCATCATATGGAATATACTGTCAATTGCTTACTGGCAAAAGGCCTTTCTCTTGTTAGCGTCACGCCAGAGCTTGATCAGCCGCTTCAGGTGCGTGTTCTAACCTTTTATTCATTTGGCAACCTCAATACTAATATTAGAGCAGATCTTACAGCGTAACTTGGACTTTCTCCATAGAACACTCGCCAATGCTCCCTTCAAGCGCGTTTGTCGTGAATCCCTCGAGAGTCTTGAACGTCTTCTGTTCGACGATGTCTTGCTTCGACAAGAATTCAGCACACTTGGTGCCGCCCGCTTTATGCAGGATGTCGCTGCCATCCAGGGTGTAGTCGACTCTTGTATGCCGCGGGGGAGTGCTTCTGCTTTAGGCATGCCAAAACTGAAGGAAGGGGCTGCATTGCTGAATTTGCCTTTAGAGGCTGGAGAGGGTCGGATGCCTCTGCAGGAGGCCTGCCAGGAAATATATGCTGGCGGGGCGCAAGCGAAAGAAGCGCTAGAGAACTTGGGCATGACACATTTGACGATCTTCGAGGCTCGATCGATACTGGGAAGACGACTCGAAGTTCATCAGGACTGAAGGATAATCTCATGAAGCGCTTTGAGCGTATTATGTGCAAAGGTTGGAGGCTGTAAAGCAGTCTTATGTAACGACCATCAAGTATACACTGACCATAATTTGGATTCTTGTATTGAATGGAAACCAACGCCAGCCAAACAATTTTGGTCAGTATCGAAATCACTGAAATAAGCCACAAGCCACTCTTATCACCATCATGGCGAAATCTTGTTTTTCGTCTTGCGAAACTCTCTAAGTTTATTTATTCTCCCAGGGTCCTTCTAACTGATCGCTCGCATAGTCATCTCAACCACTGCAAAAGTGCCAGCGCTAACAGGCATAGCTCTCAACAATGTTGGTCCAATCCCCTTCCAGAAACCCCTCAACCCCTCGGTCCTGAAAGTCTGCTTGAAGCAATCATTCATTCCCTTGAATTTCTGGCTCTGTCCAAAGCCATCGCTCTGCATCTTGCTCTTCACTACATCAAACGGATAAGAAGCCAGCCACAACGCCTCACCAGCTAAGCCCCCGTAAAAAGCAATCTTGTAACTAGGGATTTGCTTCCTGTCGATCTTGTTGCGCGCAGCATCTGCGTTCATCATATATTCGAAGGCGAGAAACCACACGCCATATGCTTGAGCTTCTCGTAAGATGGTAACAGCTTCACCGCGGTAAAGACCTTTCAAGACACCTTCATGAGCTGAGAGTTTACGGACACAGTCCAAGGGACCGCTGTACAGCCTCGCTGCACCATGTGGCTGCGTCTGCAACCTGATCCTGACATGCTCAATCGGGCCCGAGATCACTGAGTTCGCAATTCCGGCAAAAGCTCCAGCGGCGTAGTACTGAGCATATGAGAGGCCTGGGTTGAGTGGTGTTTTGGATGCATTGTGAGCCTCGAAACGTCGGCGAGCTTCGTGGAAAGCTCCAAATTGCACGGAAACACAGGCACCGATTCCAATAAGGGGGGTGAGAGTGCCTTTGTAGAAGGCGAGGGGTCCTTCTTTTTGGTAGATGGTTTTGGCGGCTTCGAGAGCGTTGGAGTATTGAGTGGTTGTCTGCAAACGGACTTTCACGATGTCGAATGGCTGGCCTGCCTTGTGTTAGTTGAGCCGGATATAAATCTAGCTGATGAACGACTGATAGAGAAATATTTGCAATACCTGCCCCATTTTGAAGGCACGTGATATCAAATTGAAGAATTGAAGCAATGGTGATTGGACAATGATGGAGAAAGTCGGAAAGCTATACTCACCCAGAAGTACCTGAGCAATACCACCGGCAGCCCCAGCAAAAAGGTCCTTCAGCGTCCGCACCATTCCATGCTCCTCGAGGCCGTTCGCCGCGTCGCCCATGGTAGATATTACCCCTCCCTTCACTCCGAAGACCCCTCCGTTCTCAATCGCTCTCCCCAGGGAGCTTGACTCTTCTCAAAAGTAAAGCGCCTGCCTCAACCTAGCCTTCAAAGCAAGATGTTCGAAAGGAGAGATGCGGTGAAGAGAGTACACAGAACCGAGAGAGTTTGTGATTAACGTTTAGCTTGCATGAGGGCGATTGCGGATGGCGTGCTTGCTCGCTTAAAGTTACCTAGGCCCGACGCCATCTTCAGGGGTACACGACTTCCTCTTCATATCGTGCTTCATTCAAAAGGGGAAAATCCTCCGGAAATGCTTAGTACGGTGAATCAGGTGGATTTAGGTTTGGGGGTTCTTGAGGTCGTTTCAGAATTACCTATTGAAAAAATCCGATTCTTTGAACCTCAAGCTGGTTCCTGAAACCCGATTGGCTGAGGCATGCCAATACCCCTGTCACTTCGTGACGTCGAATCATCGGCACACGAGAATCGGTGTGACCGAAGTTAGCGAGAATCTTCGCCCAACTCAGCCTCACGCCCTCACTTCTATCATAGTATTTCAGCAGCTGCCCCTCCCGCTCCCGCTCAACCATCTGGCAATCTCACTATCATAAAGCTACATCGCAACTTTACTTGACCGCAAACAATACAACCGAACTCCGTCTACTGCCTTACTGAAGACAATTCGATTTCGATACACTCGCCACCATGGTCATCCTTGGAGGCTTGGAGATTGTAGCCGCCGGCTACCTCATCCACAAGCATCAGCAGCACAAGAAAGACAGGGCGTTAGCCGAAGAGGAAGAAGCATATCTGGAGGAGGAGGAGGACCGAAAGCGCCACTCGCGCCATGGACATCGTCATGGGTCGCACAGTCGAAGGAGACATTCTCGAGAGCGGAGGCATTCATACGATGAAGGCAAACACGAGTACAGACGCGAAAGCCCACGACCAAGGCCAGCGAGGCCAGCAATGAGGCCGCCGGTGCCACAGCAAGTCCCTCCACCTGTAATGGCACAACAGTCGATGCGCCCACCTGTACCTCCGATGTCAGCACAGTCTATGGAAGCCCCGCCGCCCTACAACGCTGTTCCAACGGCTACTCCGCAGCCGGCACAAGATATCAAATATGGCTGGACAGATGAGCCTACCCCTCAGCAACAGCAACCGCCCCAGCAGGATCCCAACTACCCCCCAACGGGATGGCCGCAACACTGGCCTCAGTCACAGACACCCGATCCTAGCGCACGGCTAGGTCCTCCATCATCGTATCAACGCGGTGAATCATCTCGACGTCGTGAAGACAGAAGAGCAGCATCGGCGAGTCCTCACGTGAGATTTGCAGTTCCTAGGAGAGGACGTTCACCGAGTGCCTCTCCTCCGCCGACATACCGAGCATAATAGGAAAAGTCAGAGGAAAGGAATGCAGAAAGCATGGACGCTGGCGTCTCTTGTAAAGGGATCGTCTCGCAAAAGACGCAGGTTGGAACGTATTGTTTACTTTAGATTTTTAATTTAGCGGGAGTCAAAAGGTACAGGAATTGGGGGCGAAGATACCTAGGGTCCAATCGTGTCTTCGGTTTTAGATGCCGGTATAAGGATCTTTCAACAGTAATTTTCCAATAAAAGAATTCGTTGTATTATGCCGTTATTTCATTTGAAATTGTGCTCTAATCTATTCGAGTTTTAACTTTTACGATTCTAAAGCTCAGCTCATCAGCCCTCTGACCGGATATGGCGTCTGCGCATAGACTTTGTCGCCTTTTCCGACCCGAAATCTGATTCCTTCCTACCTCCGTTCTTAACCAGTTGTAGTTCTTCGCAGAATGTCGACTTGTTCAGCCCTGCCTTGAGCGGACCCACCGATGTTTTTCATGAGCTAAGTTTGTTTATTAAACCTGGCTATTAGGCGGTACCAAGTTTACTGAGTTCTTTCGCACATTCAGGTACCTCGTACTCCTCGTACCTGCGGCTGGAGCTCTTATCTTATCCCTGACTCAGTGTTTCAGGTTCTTCTGTACAATATACACCCTAGAAAGAGTGTATTCTCGGCCTAGCGTATTTTATGCGTTTTCACGTCCTTTGAAATTTGGACCCTGGCAAACTCTTCGAGATTTGCTGTAAAAACGTGATCAGTAGATCTGTGCCAGCCTAGTCGCTGATTAAAGCAGCATCTGTATCATCGACACACGGTTACCCTCAAGGATTATTTTTACTAGGGTATACACTGTAAGCTGCAGACAGGCGACAAGCTTTGCGGGGCCAACCAGGGCCGGGCCGGGGTAGTGCACGTACTTTGTTTATGAAACTCGAGGACCCCTCCAGTAGTAAGCTTGTCAGCCCTAACCCGCGGAATTCTTTGACATTTTCATTTCGTTCTTCAATTGTCAATTATACCAGCGAGATGGTGGGCCTCTCAGCTGTCTTGTCGTTAGCTCTTGGAGCTCAGGCTGCCTCTGGGACAACAGTTCGAACACCCTATTCTGTGAAGGAAACTCATTCCGTGCCAAACAAATGGGTCCAAATTGGACGCGTGGACCCAAGTCAAATGCTCCATTTACAGATTGGGTTGAAGCAAGGGAACTTTGATGAGCTAGAACGTCATCTGTACGAAGGTACGTCTCTCTATGATCTTGCAAGAAAGCATTCGAGGCTAAGCCTTCCATGTGCAGTCTCAAATCCAGAGCACAGCAGATATGGCCAACATCTCAGCTTCGAAGAAGTCAATGAGCTAGTCAAGCCTACAGACGAAACCCTGGATCTTGTACACGAATGGCTGTTTGCCAATCGAGTCAGCCTCTTCGATTATAGCCCAGCAAAGGATTGGATCAACATATATATAAACGTCGAGTCGGCAGAACACCTACTAGATACAGAATACTCCCTTTACCAGCATGAGGACGGCTCGACACTTGTAAGGACATCAGAATGGTCACTTCCCCTCCATTTACATGATCGAATCGACACAATTCAGCCAACCACCGCATTCATGCGTACTACACCGCAGAACACAGGTTACAAGCATTTGCAAACACCATGGATGCCACCCAAATACCAGCCTCCAACCGACGAGACCATTGCCAAGGTTTGTGAATTCTATCCTGTGACGGTCACGTGCTTCAGGACCTTATATGGAACCATCGATTATGTGCCAAAGGTGCCAGGTCTTAACAAGATTGGTTTTAATAACTTCCTCAACGAAACACCCATTCGTCCAGATATTCATCTCTTTTTGAAGAAGTATCGACCGGAGGCTGCCTACCAGGCATGGACTTTCAAGTCCGTAGAGATCGCTGATGGACCACCTGCATCGTATGCAAACTTGACAGCTGAACAACTTGCCAATGCACTTGGCAAGGAAGCCAATCTTGATGCACAGACAGTTCTTGGAATGACCTACCCAGCGCCGGTATATTCTTACTCTACAGGCGGATCTCCTCCTTCCAACCCTGACTCGGATACAACACCAAATACCAACGAGCCGTACCTAGTTTATATAAACTACATCCTTAGTCAGAGCCTTCTCCCTCAAGTCATAAGTAACTCTTATGGAGATGATGAACAGACTGTTCCAAAATCTTATGCCCAACGCGTTTGTCAGTCGTTTGCTCAGCTCGGGGCTCGTGGCACCACTTTTCTAGTTAGTAGTGGCGACTCGGGCTTGGGTGACGAGAATCCCACAAATTGTATAACCAACGATGGCAAAAACAGCTCAACCTTCTTGCCGGAATTCCCTGCTTCGTGTCCTTATGTCACAACTGTAGGAGCCACTGAGCAATTTGCACCGGAAGTAGCAGCATGGCGCCCAGATGGGATTGGACCAGATGGAGAGGACCACGGCTACTTTGCCAGCGGAAGTGGCTTCAGCTATTACTTTGAACGACCTTGGTATCAAGATGGCGTTGTTGATGTCTACGTCGAGAACTTGAAAAGCCTATATGCTGGTTTATATAATACAAGTATACACAGTATCTTCCCCCTTGTGACTCAAAACTTACAAGATCGCAGATGGTAGAGGTTACCCTGATATTTCAGCTCAAGGGCTTTACTTCGCTTTTGTCTGGAACCAAACTTTCTCATCAATCTCCGGAACATCTGCATCAACTCCTCTGGCTGCAAGTATAATCTCACTAGTCAATGATGATCTCATTGCTTGCGGCAGACCTCCTCTTGGTTTTCTAAATCCATGGTTGTACAAGAAAGGATACAAGGGATTCACAGATGTCACAGGCGGTAACACTTCGAGTTGCGGAACTGCTGGCTTTCCAGTGACGAAAGGTTGGGATCCGGTCACTGGTTTTGGAACTCCAGTAAGTTTTTGGTTTCCAGCTTACATCTATTTAGCTAATTATTTGGTAGGTCTTCCCGAAGTTAATTAGGCTTGCAAAATATTAATTTATGAGGGCATGATCAATTGTATGAAATAGATATTGAACAACTAGCCTTTTGACCTTGAAGAACTTGAGAGTTTAGCTGCATAATTACTACCTCAGATATTGATAAATATATTTTGTATCTTTCTTAGGTTGTTTTTCAGTGATAACCTGGGGCTGAACCAATCATAAAGTGAGGCGTCAAACTTGTATGAAGGTGTAGGGCTTTCTTCGATACAGCCTCGTTGGGTGTGCGCGTACTTGATCCCTCGCCGTCTTTCATCTTCTTATTCAATCTCATCATTTGTTTAATCTCATCATAATTAATCCCTAGAACCCATGTTGAAGCAAACTCCAGGAGCGGCCAGCGCCTCGATAATAAAATGTTTGAGATCTTTGGAAATAACGCGGCGAACGACACGATCAGGTGGCAGCCTGAACCTACCACTAGAGGCACGTTTGGGATTTTGTCATCGTGTTTGATCACGATCTCATTGTGCATCTGGACTGCGGTCCATCTGAATGTACCAGAACATAATGGCGACTTTCGACAGCTTTTGAGGAAGGGAAAGTGGCTTTTGATCGGGCTCCTGGCTCCGGAACTGGTGCTTTTCACGGCCTGGTATCAAAATATCAGAGCAAGAGAGATGGAGAAAGTGGTAACGAAGCATCTGAGGAAAGTGCGGCGAGAACGCAAAGCTTTGACTGTTGCCCAACCGCCGTCGG
The DNA here is from genome assembly GCA_002865625.1 of Hyaloscypha hepaticicola. NCBI lineage: Eukaryota > Fungi > Ascomycota > Leotiomycetes > Helotiales > Hyaloscyphaceae > Hyaloscypha > Hyaloscypha hepaticicola. The sequence goes on from KZ613525.1 coordinate 67,669, forward strand.
ATAATATTCAAACTTCCCAGCAACAGAACGAGCCTGCTCGCGTGGAAAACCATGACGAGACAACATCTCGGATCAAAGTGGAGAAAGATGGGACAAATGAAGATGGTCCAGATGTTGAGCAAGGTCTAGGGGGTGAGGATGAAGCTGACAAGCTGAAGGTATTCATATTTTTAATTAACACTTAGACATAAGACTGACCTAGATCGCAGTGGACAATGAAGCAGGCATTTTTTGTCAACATGGGAGGTCTTGCTTTTGACACACGAGAGGCGAAAGGAGTTTTCCTCACCGAAGACTGCCCACCAATATTGTTCTTCACCATTGAAGGACTTGAGCAATTGTGCATTTTTCATCCGGAGGTTTTTGAAAATATAACCAACGACAAGATCGATGACAAGAGCAAAGCTGGGGGTTTTGGCAAAACACTTGTCTGCCTTCAAGCATTGTGGTTTATAACTCAGTGCTTGTCGCGACTTGCTCAAGGCCTTCCCATCAGCCTCCTCGAGGTATTTGCAAATTCCCCCAGCTTTAGAAGAGGAAGACCTGATTGGAACAGCTCAATACATCAGGTCACTGTATGTGTGCTTTGATGATATATATTCTTTGGTGGCATAAGCCTTTGGATGTTGGACGGCCTATCTTGATCTCGGGTGAAGTGTGCCTTTTTCCAGCTTCTCTACCCTATTTGAAGGGCTCGAAATACTTTGAAAATTCAGGGCTCACTTCTTTTCAACGGGCCTGGAGATTCAAAGCATTCATTTCCTAAGAAGTTGAAAAAAAAAAGGTTGCTGACTTGAGGTCGTCTAGATCTATCACCAAGCTATAGCATGGATGTGCATGCATTCTCGGGTTATGTCGGGTGCTAGACCCGAAATTTTTAATATCAAAATTCGACAAAGAGATAGAGATCTGCCTTCCCCCCTACCGTCACCGGAGCCATTTCACATGCCTCACGGCAACCCAACCATAGAAAACTTGACCAAGTCAAAGAATGCTTGCATGCCAACTGAAATTACTCTGAAACATGGAGACCAATTTCTCGACACAGGCCTTATGTATGGAAATACAGAAACTTATGTTATACCCCTCAAGCCGCTGACTCTTTCGAAAACCGACATCCGTCGATGGATGTTAGCAGCTCCCCTGATCATGGAAGAGTCCGATCCGATGCTAAAGGGGAAGATGATCGAAACCGGCCGCGAAAACAACTGGAAGTTACCTTCAGATCTAACGACTACAAAGGAATTTCTCGCCTGGGTTGTTTTGATCTCATCCAGTGTCATCTATGGTGGGCTACACATGCTTGCTTGGAATGCCCCTTTCCAAACGAAAACGGAGCAAATATTGTGGAGAATTTCCTCACCAACTATGATGGTTTACGGAGTCCTTCTTCGTGGATTTGATCTCTGGGATACTTATCGCTACGGTAATACAGGAGTGAAACTGCCTGTCAAATGGAATGGAAACGAAAAGAGGGACTTTGCTCCCTTTGTAGCCAAAGTCTTGATGGGAGTCATTTACCTGTTTCAAAACTTCTTGGTGGTTGTCGTATCCTGCGCAACCTTGCTGTATCTTTTGGCAAGAATTTACCTGGTGGTGGAATGCTTCCTTAGTCTCTTTTATTCACCGCCAGGATTGTTCCGTCAGCCAAACTGGGGCCCCTATTTTCCGCATATATCATAGAAGTTTGAAATGCTACCATACTCCTGGAAAGGAATGCTCATAGTTGGAGAGATAATACTCCAGCACTGAGCCGAACATCAGAGGAATCATATTGCAGGAAGGTGTTGCAAGTGAAGAAGTGACAGCGAGAGGTACCGCATACATATCCTTGTAACATTCGCTGACGCTTTGATGGCATCGAACTGGAAAGGAGGTGGAACTTATGTCATCTCCATGTTTGAAAAGCAGATAAACATAATATACATAAAAGGAACTGGGTCTTTGCGGGACCTGTCACAGTATCACCTGAGTCCCGCTGCAGTAATGGCCGACTTTGACCTTACTGACCTTGATGTACAGTCTGTGATGTTGGAATTCATTTTCATCGTTCTTGCCCCAGCTATCATCGTGTAGAATCACGTTCATTTCCGCTCCAGCCGCCGAGTAAACATCTCAATCACGCCTCAAACGCCAGTCGCTAACGTACAGAGAAGTTGTACAGTAATTATCCCGAGCCATTCATATCCCCAATCGAGGTCCCAATCCGTCTTCGACCGCCCCTGAGAGAGTTCCCCAGTCTAGTCCTGCAACTAGTCGATTGTGGATGCCCTTCAGTTCTAATGATTGTGAGAAATTGCCTGTCCCAATCTTCCTCATCATCAACGTGTCCTTGCCCTTCTTGAGAACCCTTCCGTCTCCATTCAGCAGATAGTCCTGGAACCAGGTCTCTTCCTCAGAGGTAAATGGCAAGTTCACTAATTCGACGCTCCGATCTGCAACTGTATCTGGCGAAGAATTATTAAGAACGAGTGAGATGAGCATTTGGAACATATGTCGCTGCGTATATTCCGGCTGGCCTCTGCAGAAATAGAATGCTTCTGTGACACTGATCCTTGCCATCGCGGAGAAGAGGCACTCAATTGCACCTCGACTGGATAGAGTGGGCTGGACAGTGTGGTAGTAGGCGAGAGCCATTGTCAAGTTTTGATTTGAATTCCGGACTAGGACCTCTAGGATTTCATCGGCGAAGGTGGGAATCAGAGATGGATGTGTCAAATATTGAAGAGCCAGCTGTATAGCGTCAGGGATGATCAATAGTTATACAGAGGTTGACTCACTTCAAATTCTTGTCGATCCAAGTGCCACAAACCCTTCATGTATATCTGGTATTTTGCGTGCAAGAAAGAGCTCTCGGCGAACGAGGTCGAGTAGTCCCTCCTTCCTGTAGCAAAGTCCAACTCAAGCAGGATGTAGTAGAGGACGGAAATCTTGTGGTGGTCCGCTCCGCCAGTTTCGACAATTGCTTTATGGAGGTTTCTGAGATCGCCATTGGACTTTGGAGGGTAGTACTTCGTAGCTAGATTTAAATCAGTGAAAGGATCATTAGAAATATGATAGTGGTTACTCACGTCTCTTGATCCCCAGAAGTTTCATGACTTTCTCAATGAACAAGCCCTGCAGCTGCTTCCGACAGCCTTCTATTTCTGCTACAGTCTCCTCATCATACGAGCACTCTGGATCAAAGCTGAAGACCTCTTCGAAGTTATGATAGTTGAACATCATTGTGACCTTGTCCAAGGGTTGTTATTCGTGTATTGTTGGTGAAAGAGGATGATTTTAAAATAAGATGCTTTCTTATCGGTGCTTATCTTAGCGCGAAACATGTTTACACTGGCAACAACAGCCAAAGATACTATTTACTCCCACCACTGCATCGTCAACACATCGAAATTGAGCCTGCACGAAATGCAACGTTTTTTCTACGCGTCATAACGCAATCTCCTACAGAGCAGCAACTTTGCGACGACTTCAACGTTGCAATTTCCCTACTATTAACTAACGAAGAGCGCGTCTCGGCAACGTTTGCGGTTCATCGAGTAAACACAGCCCATACAATTTCGCCAAGCCTTCAGAATGTCGGAATCACCTGTCAGACCTTCAAGACGAGCTGCTGCTCGTAGGAAGGTTGTGATTGAGTCAGATGAGGAAGACGAACAAATGCAAACCAAGATGGAAGTAGACAGCGAGGAAGACTTCACTCCTGCCCCAAAACGAAGTCCACGGAAGGCACCTCAATCGAGACGAAAGACCACAAATGCAATCGCAAACACTCCCCGAACTGGGGGCAGGGGGAAGAAAAGTCTTGCAGATGAGAATATCGAGCCATCTGAGATAATCGATCCTGAGCAAACTGCCATTCCCCAGCCAGAATCTCCATCGAAGAAAGCCTCGCCACGAAAACGAAAGAGCGCGCCTGTTCGAGCGCCTCGTGCATCCGCAACCCCCGAGCTTCCTCCTTCATTACCTACTCCTGAGGCTTCGGCATCTCCTGAGCCTTCCCAATTTCACGGTACCCCACTCGCCGACATCACAGAATCTCTCAATGATCGGCCAAGAACTGCAGATAGCCAAACGTCCATCGTGAAGCCAATAAATGCTATGGATACCGTTCTGGAAAAACCCATGGATATTGTCCTGAAATCAAGGTCAATGGCAGTTCCTGTGACTGAAGATACCGGTCCAAAAGCCCGGATTGTGATCACTTACTTGATTTTGACGAACTTTAAAAGTTACGCTGGTCGTCAAGAAGTTGGTCCATTCCATGCATCATTCTCCTCAGTTGTAGGACCTAATGGATCTGGGAAATCAAATGTTATCGACTCTCTTCTGTTCGTATTCGGATTTAGAGCCAGTAAGATGAGACAGGGGAAGATATCAGCTTTGATTCATAATTCTGCGGCATTTCCTGACCTGGATTTTTGTGAGGTAGCAGTTCATTTCCAGGAGGTGATGGATCAGGTTAGTCCCTCAGCGACTCGATGTTTCTAACACGGTAACTAATCTTGAGCAGGCACATGGTCCGCCCTTAGTTATTCCAAATTCGGACCTGGTGATATCAAGACGCGCTTTTAAGAACAACTCTAGCAAATATTACATGAACGGCAAAGAGTCTAATTTCACCGTCGTCACTACCCTGCTTCGAGACAGAGGGGTCGATCTTGACCATAAACGATTTCTGATCCTTCAAGGAGAAGTCGAGTCAATTGCTCAGATGAAGCCTAAAGCCGCAAATGAGCATGATGATGGCCTTCTTGAATACTTAGAGGACATCATAGGCACTTCCAAGTACAAGACGCCCATTGAAGAATCAGCAGCGGAAGTTGAGACCCTCAACGAAGTATGTGTTGAGAAGAGCGGCCGTGTTCAGCACGTCGAAAAGGAAAAGAATGGCCTGGAGGATAAGAAGAACAAGGCTTTAGCTTACATCCAAGACGAGAACGAGTTGACGATGAAGCAATCAGCCTTGTACCAACTTTATATTGATGAGTGCGGCGACAACATCACCGTCACGGAAGAGGCTATTGGTCAGATGCAAACTCGACTGGATGCGGAACTAGAAAAGCACCAAGGAAATGAAGATGGGATCAAGCAGCTCGAGAAGCAATATAAGAAAGGCCAGAAGGAGTACGAATCTCTGGATAAAGATACTCAATCAATTATCAAAGAGATGGCAAAATTCGACCAAGAGCATGTCAAGTTTGAGGAAAAGAGGAAGTTCCTTGTGGGGAAACAGAAGAAGCTGGAGAAAACCATCAGCACCTCTGAGACAGCTGCAGCCGATGCCCAGTCTATAATCGAGACTTGCACTGCGGATATTGAACGGTCTGGCGGGGAGATAGCTGCCATGGAGAAGCGAATGAAGGCCGAGGAGAAAGAGCTGACAAAGATTCGTGAGAACCTCAAGGGCAAAACACAAGCCTTCTCCGACCAAATTGCGACGAAGCAGAAATCCTTGGAGCCGTGGAATGAGAAGATCAACCAGAAGCAGTCTGCTATAGCAGTTGCTGAGAGCGAGCTTGCAATTCTCCACGAGAAAGCTAACGCTGGTGCGGTAGCACTCGAAGAAATGCAATCGAAACTAGCGAGCATTGAAGAAGGCCGCGAAGGCAAACTTGCTGAGCTCGAACGGTGTAAATCAGAGAGGGCCAAGTTGGAGAAAGATGCCGCTCGAGTAGAATCGGAGCTCCAGAAGCTATCCCAGAAGGAGCCCGAACTTCGTTCAAAGCTTTCCGGAGCTCGACAGAAGGCTGACGAGGCACGTGCGAGTCTCTCGAATACGCAGGCTCAAGGAAATGTACTCACTGGACTGATGCGACTAAAGGAGTCTGGACGGATTGACGGATTTCACGGCCGACTTGGAAATCTTGGAACAATTGATCAGAAGTATGATGTTGCAATCTCAACAGCTTGCAGTGCACTCGACAACTTCATGACAGACACGGTCGAAGGCGGACAGCAGTGTATCGAGTATCTGAGAAAGACCAACCTGGGGAGAGGAAACTTTATGTGTCTTGACAAGCTCGGAAGCAAAGATCTCTCTCCGATCGAGACTCCTGAAAATGTGCCCCGCCTGTTTGATCTCATCAAAGCCAAGGATGAGAAATTTCGATCTGCTTTTTACCACTCACTCCAGAACACTCTTGTAGCGACGGATCTTGCCCAAGCAAACCGGATTGCTTACGGCGCTAAACGATGGCGAGTAGTGACACTCGACGGCCAGCTGATTGATAAATCGGGTACCATGTCTGGAGGTGGTAACACTGTGAAGAAAGGTTTGATGTCTGCCAAACTCGTTGCTGAGGTTTCCAAAGACCAAGTTGCAAAATTGGAGGTCGACCGTGATGCACTCGAGCAGGATTTCCAAAAGTTTCAGGAGCGTCAACAGGAGCTTGAGTCGTCCCTCAGAGACCTCAATGACCAAATTCCGAAGCTCGATACGAAAATGCAAAAGATCGGTCTGGAAGTTGAGAGTTCTGCACGGAATCTAGCGGATACTCAGCGAAGAATCAAAGAACTGAGCAAAGAGCATCAGCCATCAAAGACCGATGACAGCCGTGTGGCTTCTCTGGAGAAGGAAATTGCGAAGCTCAACAAAGATATCGAAAAATTGCATGGCGAAACTGCCAGTGTTGAGCAAGAGATCAAATCATTGCAAGATAAGATCATGGAAGTCGGTGGAGAGAAGCTCCGCGCCCAAAAGTCGAAAGTCGATGCTCTCAAGGAAGGGATAGATAATCTCAACGAGACAGTCTCTACTGCCGAGGTGACACGAGCAAAGGCTGAGAAACAGAAGACCAAGCATGAAAAAGATCATGCAAAGGCCACCAAGGAACTGCAAGCTGCAATTTTGGATCTTGAATCGTTGGAGGAAGAAATCAAGAATCAAAGCACGAATGCGGAAGGTTACCAAGCCAAGGTGGACGAGACACGAGAGGCATTGAAAGCCAAGAAGAAAGACCTCAATGCACTTAAGGCCGAATTGGACGAAAAAACTGCCGCTCTTAATGAGATTCGTGCTATCGAGATCGAGATGAGGAACAAGCTGGAAGAAAACCAAAAGGTCCTCGCAGAGAACCAGAAACGGCAGAGGTACTGGAACGAGAAGCTAGGCAAGCTTAGTCTTCAAAATATCAGTGACCTCGGTGAGGAGATTGAGGCACAGGAGCTTCCAACCTACACGAAGGACGAGTTGACAGATATGAGTAAGGATACTTTGAAGAGTGAAATTGCTGCTCTGGAAGAGAAGACTCAGAATGTCAACGTCGAGCTTGGTGTTCTCGCCGAGTACCGTCGACGAGTTGAGGAGCATGCTGCCCGGAATGCGGATCTACAGAGCGCAGTTGCCCAGCGCGACTCGGCAAAGAAGCGCTGCGATGATTTGCGCCGCCTCCGCCTTGAAGGTTTCATGGAAGGCTTCAGCACAATCTCTCTTCGTCTGAAGGAAATGTATCAAATGATCACCATGGGAGGCAACGCGGAGCTGGAGCTTGTCGACTCTTTGGATCCATTCTCAGAAGGAATCCTGTTCAGTGTCATGCCGCCGAAGAAATCTTGGAAGAACATCTCCAATTTGTCTGGTGGTGAGAAGACATTGAGCAGTCTGGCACTAGTCTTTGCTCTGCATCACTACAAACCAACGCCACTATATGTGATGGATGAGATTGACGCTGCTTTGGATTTCAGAAACGTAAGTACCGTTCTCATCTTTTCCAAAATCCATACTAATATATGTATAGGTTTCGATTGTTGCAAGTTATATCAAAGAGAGAACGAAAAACGCACAGTTCATCGTCATCTCCCTGCGGAACAACATGTTTGAGCTTGCTTCGAGACTTGTTGGAGTGTACAAGGTCAATCACATGACCAAATCGGTGACGATTGAGAACCGTGATTATATCAATGGAACGGCATAAATGAGGAAGGTGGAGAGGAAGCGGAATTTTGGTTTTTGGAGTTCGGATTGAAATATAACATATCATGAAGGAATAATGAGTTCAATGTCAAACGCCTTGGGCCCAGCCCAGCTGAAAGTCATCTCGATCGTGTGGTAGAGTATTTGCTTTTTGAAATAGAAAACCTCATTCGCAATCGCCGTATCACACAATCAAGCACACACAACATGAAAAGCAAGCAAACATCGCTCATGCTCCACCGGCCCCTTTGATCAGCTTGTCGGCGAGCCACTCGGGCTGGCTGATGAATGGGCTGTGACTTGCGCTGCAGCGCTCAATCACATCGAATGACCCGGGCGCCATCTGGTGCGCATTGGCTAACATACCTACTGCAAATTAGTATTGTAAAAAAGGGAAAGCACGAGAGCCGAGGGAGAGCCCGGGAGCTGTTTCGGGAGCTTGCATTATTGCAAGTTTCTTGGGAAGCTCTCGAGACAGGTTTCTGCTCTCGGCTGTCCCCAAAACGTGAATTTAGTTTGGAAGAAAGCACATACCCTCCTGCGCCTGCACCGGGATAGCCTGGTCGTTCTCGCATAGGATGTACGTGCTCGGAATGACCTTCCACGGTGCGACGGACTGCTGAGAGGAGAACGTGCGGTAGGAATGGGGCTTTAGGGCCGCGATGTAGGGTGCTGCGACTTCGGCTGAGAGGTCATTGTAGAATATTTTCTCGGGGGTGTCGGGAAGGACTTCATCTCCCTAATTGCAGAAGTTGTCAATAAACTGCAGTATACAGAATGGATTATTGGGAAGAGATGGACCTTGACAATGAACCAGGGGAGATCTTTGTATTGCAGAGCAGCCATCAAGCTTCCTCCCTCTGGCAAGACGAAGGCGCAGCAGAATACCAGTCTTTGAATCTTGCCCCATCCTTCCTTCCTGTTCCCACCTTCGAGCTCTTTCATGTATTCGCTCAGGGCTTCAGAGCCTGGCACACTACCGTAGGAATGATAAATTATGACAGCGTCTTTGCCAGACGAAAGGACTTTGTTGACCGTCTCTCGAATTACTTGCACATCTGGATCGAAGTTTCGAAGTGGTGGTGAAGCTCCGTAGCACTTGAGATTCACACCGTGGACGGCATAGCCTTTTTGCTCGAGGATGTCAGAGGTGGGCTTGAATGACTCGGGACTGTGCCATGCACCAGGCACAATGATGAATTCTGGCTGAGATCCCATTATGTAGTCTCGTGGTTATGTAAGTTCTAGTAAACTTATTCGGTTGTACCAAGATACATAGGATGAGAACGAGAGGGAGAAAGAATGCACACTGGTGGGCAGGAAACTGACTTGGGGAGTAGATATTTCATGTGCTTCCCCGCTCAAGGCGGGAAACAAGGCTGTACTCCACCTCGATGTGAACTGCAGAAAACAAGAAAAGGAGGGGTGCCGCCATCTTGGTGGCACCATGCAAGCCCAAGCACCCCGAAAATCGAAGCCGATTCCAAAAATAGTCAAAAGCAAACTTTAGCAAACAAAACAAGAGAGGGTAAAATGTGGTCGCGAATGTGTGCTTCAGGCAGCCAGAAACGGCGAACTGCTCTATACTAAAAGAAAATCGAGGCTGGTAATTTGTAAGAATACTAAGACAACCCATTTCAATAGAAGTACACGAAGCAACAGCTTTCATGAGAAAGTGTCTTCTTCAGCACAGATGATGAGATGAAACTAAGTTATCTTGACCCGACCCGACGGTAAGGAGGGGTAAAGTTAGCGTGTGGAACTTGGCGTTCTTTCCTTTCTGCCGTGCAACCGAAGGTACATTGGCGAGGTGCTTTGTTCCAATGGAAAGCCACGTCTTCTACGGGAACTTCCACGGGCAGTATTGTACAACACATATCAAGCATGCATCTGTTCAAAACTTAGAAAAAAGTACTGACCGTGAATTGTGTCTCATGCATTCTGTACTCGTAAATTCATTGCTGAAAAGGTCTATCTACTGCGCCGTCTCCCCTCATTGAACAGGCGCAAGGGTGCATGAGCACACAGGCCCGGTTTCAAGGAGGATAGAAAGAAGAAAGTCATATACACAGTCTAGCTGACCCCGCTGTACTCCTTGTCATGCTCGAACACGGTAGGAAACTTTCACAAACTGTAACTATTGAGGGGATTCTGGCCCACAAACGTTGAGTTTCTTATTCTTGTGCGTGTGCTCTCCCCCTGCACATTCAGTACCATACTTCTCCTCCCATACCTTTTGTAAGACCTCATAAAGAAAAGCATATTGCTCATAGGCTTGGACCATAGTTTTTCGCTGCATGCGTAGCTGGTTTACCGTTTCGTAAATAGGATCGGTATGAGCCATGGGGCCTTCGTCCCAACCCTCCCATGCGCCGCCTTGCAATTCTCCCATCAAGAATTCCAGGGCAACGAAGGTACCAGTTCGTCCAACACCAGCACTGCAATGAACGATACGAGGGTTCTCTCCCTTGCCATTCTGCTTTCGGGAGATGTCCATCAGCGAGAGGACACTTGCTACATTCTCCTCTTCCAGCGCACCGAAATCGGGCCAGTTTGGGTACAGATAGTGCCAGATCGGCTTCTCTTCATCTTCCCCCTCAACGGTCATGACGAACTTTCGGACCTCAATCGCAGTGCCTTCTATGCCAGGTTCTCGGGAAACAAAACGAACTTCGGCCTTGAAGTCTTCTCCGAGGTCGTTCTTCTCGTTGATCTTGAGCGGTGGTGAGTTCTCGTCTTGTGGGAAGTACGGGAAACACTTCTCGAATGTCTTGGCTGGGTCGTTTGGGTCTGGTGCATGGGTCGGACTCAACATCAGGATAACTGCAGGCGAAGAATTGAATGGTGTAGCAATCTCATGCCATACCATGTGCCAAACGTGATCGACAGTCTGTTTCTTAGGGCCTTGCATACAAATGTACTTGTCTTGTACTCCAGATTTCAGAGCGCTCTGTTTTCCGGACGTGGAGACTAACGTGACTGGCGAGGCGTTGATGTAGTCGTTGACTCCTTCGGGGACCTGTAGCTTGATACGGTTGTTGGCCCACGGGTGGATATTGTTGTATCGATCAAGAACAGGGTCTGGATCCAAGCGTGCCCACTCACTATCGCTGTTGCCTTGTTTAGAGCTTGAGAGACGCTCGTTCTCCAGGCGGTTGAGTTCATTGTACTTCTCACGCATTTCTGTCGTTGATTAGCTACGTCGAACGGCATGACAAAGATCACTGACCACCATCATTGAGCCTCAAGAATTCAGGCAGTTCGGGAGGTTTCAATTCGTCGAGCTCGTCGCCTGCCTCTGCTTCTGGTGCTTTAGGCTTACCAAAGCATGATCCGTCAGCTTGCGGCAAGGCAGACGAGACTTCGGGGACAACACTGGGAGAAGACGAGCGCTTTGAAGTGGAGCGGTTGCGATGCATCTTGCTGAGCCAACCAGGTGATCTGCCTCTTGATTTTGACGATTCGTCTGCTGATAAGGACTCCGATGAGGATCCGGGGGACTCCCGACGCCTCTTAAAGGCGCGTAATCGATCCAGGATTGTGGTTCTCGCGGCTCTCGACGCGGTAGCCCGGGTATCTGGGTGTAGAAAGAGTGGCGCTCGCCGAAGTCTTATGTACAGAGTTTGCTTGATGGTGGACACGCAAAGAAAGCCAAAGAAGTCTGGTCAGATGATATGTGAAGAGAGAGCTCGCCGCAGTCGTTATTGTCGTCGAGCTGAGCAATGTGTAAAGTACCAGTAGAAGTCGACACGAAGGCCTCCCCGAGAGGAAGAATGTCTTCGTGATTCTCCAATCAGCGCAGCGGATTATCCTTCAGTCTTCACGAGCGAAAACACGTGCAAGCAAGAAATACAAGAAGAGAAGCGCAAAGCCAGAAAAGAATGCTCTGAGGTTGGGAAAGTGTTGCAAGAGGGTTGAAGGGGAGATCAAAAAGAATGCAAATGTGTGTGAAGTTGCAAAAGTGAGAAGGGAAGACGAAGGAGAAGAAGGATGTCAGGTCTAGACTTGAATCACTTTAAGGTTAAAGAGGAAGCCACTGATGGCAAGGGACAGGGGTCCTCCTTCTGAATCTGTAGCGGGGCGACCAGGGCCGACGCCGCTTGGCGGCCGCGGGTTGATCATCGCGACTAAATTCAATCTTTAGATGACTGCCATCGTTTCCAGTACAATAACATCCCACAATTGGCCTTTTACTTTATCACCAAGGCCCGACGCAGCAATAGGATTATGCTAATACAGGCTTGAAGATGCGGTGGCGACTGCTAGTAATTGAGGTATGGATATCATTTCCAAAGATTCGATTAACCTTGCTTACAGCTGCACAGGCTTGGCTAGTCCAAAGGGTACAATCTTCCTTTCCTACCGGCTCGGACCCGAGTATGCCATCTCTACGGTATGTCTAACCATTTATAGCTGCTTGCCAGTCCGACTTTCCATCGCGCAGTCCGACGAGTTCACAAGAGAGTCGAGGAAGCCCGGCGTGGCGAAAAGCTATACGATCCTTCAGAGATGGGAGGCACGCAAGTAGATGGTAGGTTTGACCATCGACGGCACTTAATTCTTCTTATATTTTATACTATTTTACAATCCGAAGCTGATGGTATTGCAGCTCCAAGTGGATGGAGTTTACAGAAGTTCATCCAGAACTTTAGGGAAGAGCTGAAGGATCAATTCCGAGGGGCCACAAAGAAATGAACGACAGTACGGCGTAAAGAAATTATTCATGCGCCGGTGGATAGGGATTCTGGATTCTGGATAGAAGAATGCTTTGGGAAGACGCGGATCTTTGGGGGTGGCGTTTGGGATACTGGCGTTAAGGGCGCAAGGTAAGGCTTATCTGCCAGTCAGGAAGACAACTTTGGGAGAGTCATAAGTCCAAGTAGGTATGAAGCGTTGTGTACTGGGGGTTCGATGGCTATGTGGCGTTGTGCAAGAGTCTCTGTAACAGACAGACGTGGTTGAGGTTGAGCGTATTTGGCGCACTCCGACTACCGAATTTACTGACGGAGGATATATTTTCTCCACACTTCACCGTCCTCCTTCTTTTCCTCTTCATTTAAATCACATCTCCCAACGTCAAACCCTCAAATCCCACCAAGCATTCTTCTCATTTTCAAGAAGCTCCATATTCAATCTCAGAAGCAGTCTATCGAAGCTTCCATTCATTAGAGCATTTGCAAAATCTTCTTTTTTTTTATCTTCCCTCTCTTCCTGTTACCTCTTAGCTTTCTCAGTCACTCACCGGACTATAAATTGGGCTCTTTCACCACATCAATGTGATCTGGCTCTCATTCAATCCGGAGATTAGGAGCACACGCCTAAACCAGACCAATCCTACGCCTCCTTGGGTTGATTCTCTCCGGCCTCAGGCGCGCACATTCTGTGTCCGATGGCAATTTGACCTCATGCGATCGGATGAAAATTAATTTTGCATGGGCATGCCATAATTGGACGGTTACTGGAGATAGCATTCAGTCGTAATTGAAGTCTTTTCGACGTTTAATTGTACACACCAGATGCTCGATCGGGTGTCGAGTTTTTAACACCTACCACAATGCAAATGTAATCTATGCATTCAAGAGCTGACTCTTCGCAAGCGTCCCATGACGCCGCGCTAATCTCAATGCTCACATAAATAAACAAGCGAATTAAAAATCACTAGAGTCAGAACTGTTTCCACTCTCATCGTTCAGCGTGGCAGCTGAGCTTCGGACTGGAACGTTCGAACCCTCTCCCATCTCATTTAATTCCACCTCGAATTCTTGCTCCCTGGTTGCAACGCCGCTTGGATCGACTCCGCGCGCTTGTGCCAACATGTCGATACTCTCGTCATCATCCTCATCATCCTCTTCATCCATCTCATCTGAAGAATCCTCATCTTTCTCGTCGACGACCAAGCCGTCCATATCACTGTACGAAGCAAACGATTTCGGTAAGAATGATCTGTCGCGCCGAAGATGTGAGATACCTGTGGAGTTGGTGTCCGAATCCGAGTCGTTTCCTGAACTGGATGTCATCCCGTAGTAGCCAGCTGGAGGCGGTAATTCTGAAGGCGCCAGTCGAGCGAATTCTGCAGAGATAATTTCGGTGTCGATTATCGGATCTTCTGTCCAGCTTGGTGACGGAGAGAAGCTCAACAAAGATTTCAACTTTTCAGCGATGGCGTCTCCGGAGGCCTCCAATCCGCACTCTTGAAATACATCCAAGGTCTTCTTCGAAATACTGTGCCCGAATTTTTTGAACCGTGGTCCATGTGACGAGGCTTTGGACGCCTTGTTTGGAAGGCGGGAGGTTGCTCTCGTACGCCGAGTCTGCACCTTGACTGTGAAATGATCTGCTGGTCGAGTCCCCCCTAACCCACTAGCCTCGAAATCCTGCAGAGGTCTTCGTGGGCTGGAGGTTGTCGATGAACCGTCCAAGAACTCAATCTCGTCCTCCGAATCATCCTCAAGTAGATCTGGTGTTTTTGGTCGATTTGCGTCTATTTGGAGAAATGCCGGCCCCTTCGAGTAATCTCTGAAAGGCCTGAAGCTTAGCAGGGAACCTGAAGTTGTTCGGAAGATTGGTGGCGACCCTCTTTTTGATTCACATCCCAAGGCAGTTTGGGTAAAATTGCTGTAGCCATCCTTTCCAACGCCGGTGACATGAAGAGGGGTCCTGATATCTCCACGATCAGCTGAAAGATCGGTACAGAAGTTCGCGCCACTGTAGAAAACAATTGGTCCTTCGTCTTTTCGAGTGCGTCCTTTCGATCCAGAGCGAGATTTCTCACTCCTTATTTTGCTCGGCTGTGTGCTTCGTCCAAGACCACTTGCATTTGGAGCCTCGTATCCGAACAACGAGTCGCTTTCATCGGAGGAAAATTGTCCACCTGACGACGAGCTCGCATGATGGAAAAGGGGCTTGTAGTGAAAGGACTTCGAGGGATCGTGAACTCCGACCGGTACATCGTTCACGTTGGGCTGGACAGATGTGAACTTTCCGGTCTCCACCCTGCGTCTCTTACTCCGACTATCACCCATAACATCAATGTCATGAGACCCGTTTTGATCACTGCTGCTACCACTATCGCTGCTCAGATGAGTCCCTCTGGAACCACCCCTCCATCTAATTTTCTTTCCGTCTTGTGAGAGTTGAAGCTTCGCGCTCATATCTGAGACAGCTTTTCGAACAAAATCCGGCGTGACATTCATAATATGCAACTGGGCCATATTGATGAGAAGGTTAAGATATATCCATCCCTCAGCATCAGCAGCATCGGCAGACTCATCAGAAGCCAATTGTGGCGTCGCTAAGCCAAGATGTCGAATATATTCAACGTTCTCGGATGGGTTTTGAGTACGATCAGGATCTAAGTCCAGGGGCCTCGTCGGCCTCTGCCCAGGGGAACGGCTTGGTGAACATTCTTCGGATGACCCAGATCCCGTAATCTGCGTCTCGTGGCTTGAATCCTCCGAAAGTTTTGCAGGACCAACATCATCCACATCCATTTTATATGGCAAGATGTGTGCCTCCCGTACACCTTCTGCGGCCATAGGATCATGATCTGCCTTCTGGTCTGCCTTAGCTGCTGATTTCGAGACTTCTTGTTGCTGTAGCGGTTGATTGCGGTTGCCAATGTTCGCTCCCCTGGTTCCTGTAAAGAGCTGCTCCAATCTTTGGACAACAAGCTTCTTCTTCTGTCTCTCCGTCATAACATAGGAGTGCTTGGGCAATAGTCCCTCAGGAATGTTGTGCAGGAATGATTGTATTTTTTGGTCTTTCCCAATGCGTTGCTGAGACACAGGTTGCCCTTCCAGTGCGCGATTCAAGGTCGAAGTAGAAGTAGGACCGGAATTGGACATGGACGCATATGCAGAGTCGACAGGCCGTGAATTCGAAGTAGAAGATGATGACGGGTGTTTAGGGAAGGAGCTGATTCCAGGTGTGTGCGAAGAACTTGGTAGTGTTCCTGTGAGCAGCATTCTCGAACAGCCTTCATCGGTAGAACCATCGACAGTAGAAGCAAATTCTCGAAGCACATCTTCCAACTCTCTTCGTTTCCGGGCCGGGAGTGAGTGTATCTTGACCTCAAAGAGCCGATCTTTCTCCAAGTGAGTGCTTTGCGCGTTTTCATATTTCCGTAACTTTGCCTTCAGCTTTTTGTTCTCAATGGTCAAATCGTCAATCACGCTTCGATAATCGTCTGCACTGCTGTCATTGGTGCCTGCATGTAAGACCCTGGGTCTGAAGTGTATGGGAAACTGTTTAGCTGCTGATTCGGAACCTGCATGCGAAGTGCAGGAGCTGTTGCGCGGAAGGAAATAGGGTGGGTCATCTACAGAAGCCAGACGAAATTAACGGCCCATCGTTTCTGGCCATACAAACGGGCACTTACTGTCTTCCAGAATTTGGGGAAAAGCTGTTTGAGGGCGTCTGTTCGAGCGATCGAACCACTTTTGCAAGTTGGGTGCGGTTGATCCTTCCGAATCATTGCTATCATCTGATAACTGCCTGACCACATCGACTTCGGAGGGGCCAGCTCCGCCTTTCACTGCATGCTGCGCTTGCGAGGTTGCGGCTGTTGAACGTCCGGCTGCTGAACTCTCATGGCGCAGACTAACAGACAGATGCGCTGGAGGCCTTCGAGGATGAGAGGCCCGGGACGTCGGACTCTGAGGACACGACGAAGACGGGAGCATCATACGACCGTCGTAGGGATTATGGACGACCGTTGGCACCAAGTCATGGCAAAGTCTATCGTTGGGAGGTTCCAATTCTGCACAAATATTCGTGGGGAGAGAGATCCTCGGGGTTGAATAACTCGTAGATTTTCTGAAATGCAACCTGGTTCAAAACGAAACGAAGAGTATCAGCGATTTGGAAGCTGTTACGCGGAGGGTCATGAAAAGAAAGTTCCCAGCGCAGTGATACCACAAATTCAGATTCGTTGTGGCAAAGCGTAACAGAGCGCGTTGGTGGGCAGAAAGATGATTCCGTGGTTGTCTATCCAAGGTAGACGTCGATGGAGGGGAACTAACGGTTTAGCAGAACCAGAATCGCCGCGCAGGTGTTGACAGTGGATGAAGAAGCAGAAAGAGAGAAAAGCGCAAGGAGACACGAGACGAAAGAACGAACGAACGAACGAACGAACGAACGAAAGGAAGCGAATTGCCAACAGGTTTGAGTTCGGGTTCGGGTTGCGCAGTGAAAGCAGTGGCAGCTTTGGCCTCGACGATCGAGATTTGGGGTTGAAATCTGAATCGAAAGCCAGAGTGCCAAAATGGGCCATCATCTAGACCCCTACTTGTACAATAGGCCCACCTGCTCTCCACATGCGTTGCCCTTGCCCTGCCACTTGACCCTGGCGTGGCAGCGCGCGGGAGACCCTGAGAAAGCGCGAACTTTTCTTGGTCCTTTGCGAGCTCGATTTCGAGGGTTGACGTTCGATTCCCATCGATCTCTGGGAATTCTTGCAGGGTGCAGCGATCGCAGCCGCTGATGGGCTCGCTTAAGAACGCACGTTTCGTGGCAGCCCGCTTAAGTGTTCACACCAAACTTGAAGGGGAAGCTCTCATGCCGCTTTTGGTATGGAGTGCTGGGAAAAAAGCCCCGCCGATGTCCACAACTGCCTTGGTGTGAAGTCATCAAGCGCAAGGCAGCGTTGTAGGGCAGGATTGAACCGCGAAGTCACAGCCACGCTCCACGTGATGCTTCTCGATCAAGGATACCCCTAGCTTAGGTAGCTACTTAATGTATGTATCGAAGTACCAGTATCCTCCTCCTCTCTGTGTTGTCGATCGAGATTCTTCTTTTTGAACAAAACTCGAGCAACGAGAAACCCATCCACTCCCCCTCATGAGTCAGTTGACGTATCCATGCTGACAGTCCGCTTGGCCGGCTGGTTAAATCCCTCTTTCTGTTCCTCGGGCCGTTGTCGATGGAAACTGGTGGAAAGCCCTCCCAACCGGATTATTGTCGTGTGTTGCTCTTCATCCCATCCTCACCCCCACCAGCAATGCAGCATCAACAGCCTCGTGCAGGGTGGTTTTGCGTTCTTCGAATGAAATTGGAGACTTCTAGAACCCTGTGATCCACTGATGTCATCACCCGATCTTTTTGTGGACCGGCTAAACTCAAAACTTCCACGAGAGGTCCCGACTCACAGGGTTGGCAGAGAAAATCGGCGATTCAGCCTCGCCGTTGACTTTTTGGACAGCTGGCAGACGGGACCCCTCGTGACTTGAAACCCCAACTAGGTACAGTAGACACAAACATCTACTTGTATGTAAGTTCATCTCCTGGCATGAAACTTCAAGATAAGTGGCCCTGTATCAACAAGAGATGAAAAAATCAAGAATGCTCACTGCTTGCTGTCCCCCCTGGAACAGATCAGGATATCTTTGCATTCAAAGTTCATGATCCCGGAACAGGAACGGATCAGATCGGATAACTCGAGGCTGCTGCATGTGCCTGTAGCACCGTTCAACTTTGTACAACGGCTACACAACACAATGCACAGTTTATGCCGTATTTACTTGAGAAATTCGGGGGCATGTCGTGGAAGTTGTGAATAGCCATTTCGAGATCTAGATGCGAGACTTACGTCTGGTTCCAAGTCCAACTCTTCTTCGGCGACGAGTGCGATGGACACCCCCTGGGTCACAATTACGAACCTGGCTCGCTAGTTAAGGTTTTGAAAGACGGGTACAATGTTTGATATCAAGAAGTGTCGAGAGGAGTATTCCGAGTTGCAAGATTTTGCAACATGCTTCGTAAAGAGCAGTGAATTCCAGAAGAAGAAGGTGCACGAGAAGTATAGGCTGTCCCTTTTTCAAAATAAAGTTATCTTGAATCTCAAATTATAACTCATATACACATTTACATAAATCAGTCAAACTATACTAAGTTTGCAAAGATACAAGGAACTCTTCCCCCTTTTCACGCAGACAGCACGTGGTGATAAAGTACTGTAGCGATCATGCCCCACCTCCCCGCATCAGGCGATGGAGCCTCATCAGGGATGAATAGACATCTTCACACCCATTATTTTGTACTAGTCCTTAATTCGAGTTTCACGCTTTCCTTCAGTGTGTAGAGGAGATCGCTCTCAATCAAAAATCCCCGCGTTCGAACAAACCGTGTCAGAGCTCGTGGTACAATCGACCAAAGCTTCCAAGATGGACAGAAACACCAACCCGCCAACCTTCACATTATTCCCTCTTCTTCCGACAGAGCTCCGTCTCAAGATCTACAAACATATCTTAGCCCTCACTCCCACTCCCCGTATCCTCAAGATTTCCTACTCCCCCTCCCTCAACCGGTATATCGCGAACAGCCCACCGCCCGTTCTCCTCTCCATCAGCTCCGAGTCCCGCGCCTACACTCTTCAAACCCACACTCATCTTTCCCTCGGGCCCTCCTGCACATGGAGACCGCGCCTCTCACCCAGCAGCCCCCAATACCGCTACCAAACCCCCTCTCCCTCCAAAGGCCTCCCAATCCCCATCTGCTACCCCGCCGACACGCTCTACATCTCCTCTCTCTTCCCCCTCCTCACAATACACATGCACGACCTCCTCTGGAACCTCTCAACCTCCCCCTCCCGCCATCACATCCAGTCCCTCTCCATCGATCTCCGCGTCTGGAACATCCTGTGCGAGAACGGGTTCGTCGGCTTGTTGGCCAGGATGAGGAGTTTGAGGGAGGTGTGTTTAGTGGTTGAGTTTGGACGGTGTTTTGTGGGGGAGTTGGGATTTCTTGATGCGCCGGAGTGGAGGATGGATTTGAGGTGGATTGCGGAGAGGGCTGGGGAGGCGCTGGGGGAGGAGAGGGAGAGGGCTAGAGGGGGGGTAAAGAAGGGTGGAGGCCAGGTTGGGGAGGAAGAGGTTAGGGAGAAGGGAGTTATTGTAAGGTGTGTTATTTTGACCAGAGGTGGGGAGCAGGCTTAGATGGAACAGAGAGTGAGTTCTCATTAACATTAATGTAACGGATCAAGCAGGTGCTGAGTAATATTGAGTGTTTATGAATATAATTAACTGTAGGGACTGCAAAGAACTTTGTACACTTTGGAATATCGGACACTTGCGATTGCCTGTAGCATAGAAAAAGAATACTTAATGATAGAGGTCCTAACATTGAAACGGAAGTGTTGTGTAGCAACCATACCTACAAATCTCCACCAAACATGACTTAGTCCCGCCAAGCTAAAAACCCAGAGAGACAGCCTTCTCCCATCCCCAAACCGACCAATCTCCGAAACCCTACCTTCTATTCGTCAACCCCAAGCCCCCCAAGTAACACAACCACAACCTAAAGAACCCCGTTCCCATTAAAAACGACCGACAAACGACGATCCAATCACCATCTCCCCATCACAACCCTGCCCAAACTCCCAAACTCCCCAAAATCGATCGATCGATCGATCGAGTAGACGAGCGTAGCGGGAAACGCAGATTCGGACTCGCCGGGTGACGAGAGAGGCAGGGCCGATAAATCGCCAAATCGAGATCCCGACAATCGCGACCTGCAACAGAAAATTGCTGGTTCATGCAGGGTTGGGTAAGCGCATCGAAGAGATTTTGGGCGGAGGAGGTGGAGGGTATTTTTGGAACGGAGCCGTTCGTTTCCCCAATCGATGTACTTGTATGAGGGTCACGGGGTGGGTTGGTTAGAGAGTGAGGCGTGTAAGCTGAGAGTCGTCACTGAGCGAGGTGCGAAATGTGATTGGAGGAACATTTGTGAAACGCTGGGTGCGTTGATTGAATTTGGTGGAGTCTCTATTGACGAGGGAATTTGTGAACAGGATCAGACGAAAAAGTCAAAACGGCAATATGAGATGAAAATAGATGTGCGCAGGTATTTTCCCATTCCAAAAACAATGCTACGGAACTCCAAAATGCGGATAAATCAAGATTTGCACATTTTATAACATCGGCTTCAAGTCATCTGCTACCTTAAAGGGTGCTTCAGTTTTGCTCTTGATCTCTTCCACAGTAACTCCATCAGCGATCTCAATCAACGTCAATCCGGTTGCGAAATCGACATTAAAGACACCCTATAAAATGTTAGAAAACCCTCGGCAAGACAGAACTGGATTTCGAGACTCACCAGCTCCGTAATAATCATCGAAACGCAGGCCTTTCCGGTGAGGGGGAATGCACACTGCTTCACAATCTTCGCATTTCCCTTCTTATCCGTATGCTCCATTGTGACAACCACCTTTGTCTTTTCGGGGTTTGAAACCAAATCCATAGCTCCACCAAAGCCCTTTATCTTTCCTGGCAACATCCAATTTGCCAAATCACCGTTCCCGCTGACTTGCATAGCACCGAGAATAGTCAAGTTTACACGACCACTTCTGATCATGCCAAAACTCTCTTCACTGCCAAAGACCGCCGCGCCTGGCTTCAACGTTACAGTTTCCTTGCCGGCATTGATGAGATCGGCATCCTCTTTACCTTTTACTGGGTAAGGACCAAGCCCAAGAATACCGTTCTCAGATTGAAGTTGGACTTCAACCTCGGGGCCAACAAATGCGGGAGCCAACATGGGCATTCCAATTCCAAGGTTGGCATACATGCCATTCTTGAATTCCTTCGCTGCTCTCCGTACAATCTTTTCTCTCTTCGCCGCAGTCTCACCACTTCCAAGTGCAGCCTTTGCCTCGGGATCGTTTGGATCCTTGGCGAAGGTATACTTTTCGATGTTCTTTGGTGTGGTAGATTGAATAACTCGCTTGACATAGATACCAGGCAAATGGACAGCTTCTGGGGGGATGTCACCTGGCTCAACGATATGTTCAGCTTCCACAATGGTGATCTTGGCATTGCGGCCCATTGCACCATTGAAGTTGTTGGCTGTGAGACGGAATTGGCAGTTACCAAGCTTGTCGGCCTTGTAAGCTTTCACAAACGCATAGTCGCCCTTGATGCTCTCCTCCAGAAGGTATTGCTTGCCATCAAAGACTTTGACATCTTTTGGATATGAGTAATGCTTGGGGGTTCCATCCGGGTTGTTTTGCAAAGGCAAATCTCCCGTTTGAACAACTGTTCCGAAAGCTGCGGGGGTATAAAATGCTGGAATTCCTTTTCCTCCACTTGCACATCGCTCCGCCAGGGTTCCTTGTGGTGTAAGTTCCAATTCGACTTCTCCAGTCAAGTACATCTTCTCAAAGGTCTTGTTCTCTCCAATATAACTAGCAATCATTTTCTTGATTTGCTTCGTCTTCAGGAGTTTGCCAAGTCCAGAAGTATCCGTTCCAGCATTGTTCGAGACTGCTGTGATACCAGTGATTTCCGGCTTGTTGATCACTTCATCAATGAGGGTATCCGGAACTCCACAGAGGCCGAATCCACCACATAGGACTGTGCTATTCGGTTTCATGTCTTTGAGAGCTTCGGCTGCCGAAGGAAGGACTTTGTTAATCTCATATCGTCGTGTTGTAGAAGCAAATGTTCGTGCCAAAAGTAGGGATTGCTGGAAACGCGGTCAGTTTGGATTCAAGTAGTAGGACTTCCCCGCATACTTTGGAGCTGTTTCTTGTGTAGGCCTTGGCAGTGCGGAAACAGAGTGCTGCTGAAGACATCTTGAGAGAAAGACGACTTGGATGCCGTCAATTGAACACACGAGCTTGAAAACGTTACCACCAGAAGAGAAAGGAAAATAAAATGGAGCTGGACTTGGAGTTTGTGCTGGAGAAGCTCTAACTTGACAGCCGGAAAATGACTTAGCCCTCCGCTTCGAGACGGCTTTCAGGACCGAGGCGCGGAATGCAATTCGGGAAACTGCAACGGAAGAGACGTGCGAGGTCGGTGGGATTCAACAAATCAACATTACCCTACCGAGGGAAGCAAAATGGCAGCAGGGGATTCTGTACGTCCTACATCGGTGGAACAAGTTTCTTTATGGGACTAGGGAACTATTGTTCTGATTGCCTAGGAAAGGGAGATGTTTGCTGCAAAATATTTGTAGCTGAACCCCTGAAATTGGCTGCGGAACACGGCCGCTCCCCCAGAAAAGCCCCCAACCTTCAAGTTGATTTATACAACTTTTTGCTTGTTACTTTAAACACAGGTGAATCACGTCAGATCATTGCGACCCATCATCTTGCATTTCGCATTTGCAGATTTGATTGCTAAGGAGGTTCCTCCTGTCATTACATGGCATAAGTGCCCTGGCACATGTGCAGGCCGAATATCGTACAGTAATGTGAGGTCGAGGAGTGGAAATGGTATGAAGACAACAGTCGAAAAAAAAGACCCGCTCAAATCATTTACGCCTCAACAAAGCCCTTGACGTTCTCCAGCCACCTCAAGTACTCCTTCTGCTCCTTCATGTCTATGTAATCCGGTACGAATAGAGCCAGCGCAGCGTTGATACCTCTCTCATCCAGATATCTTTCTAAAAGCACTTGAAGATCCTCATCAAGGTTGCTGAATGGTGGTCCAACATACAAGTCTTGTCGCTCGTGGACCTTCTCTGCGGTCTTGCCGTGTGCATGCGATGCATCGGCGTAGTAGAAAACGTTGTCAATGACGACCATTCCTTCTTGGACAACAGCTTCGACTGCGAGAGCTCCCTTTCCTGCCTTCTCGACAACGATGTTCAGTCTCGCTGGGAACGATTGCTCCTGCTCCTCTTCGCCCTCGCCTTCCTGCTCCTCGATTTGGTCTTCTGGTGCCACCTTGAAATTCTTCTCGTCCCCTTGATTAATATTGTCCTCCTCGTCGCCAATAGCGCGATCCTCATAGTCTGCTTCGGGGTCTATAGAGTTCAGGTCGGCAATGGAGAAGGTGACTTTGATACTGTGATTTGTCAGAAACTGAAGAAAAAGGACGCGATCGTTGATTCTTACGTCTCATCACCGAATTGTCTAACCAGAACAACTTCCTCTTGGCCTGGAGTATCGATAACCTCAAAAGGTCCGTTCTCGAGATAATCCTTGACGCTCGTTGGAATTCCACCCTCATCTGTCATCTCATTCTCCATCTGGATCTCGGAATCGAGCTTAGCAACCAACTCATCATCAGATTCACCAGCTTTTGATGGCCTAATTGTTGTTGTCGAGAATGCTGCGGCGTATTGTGTTCTTGTGGGTTTCCATGATGATTGCAGTAAGGAGACGGGTCGTGCTGAAGGTCTTCTGATTGCTGCAGCAGTCAATCGGGAAACGGAGCGCGGCGCCGTTCGGGCGAATGATCTAATAGACAGCATTATGAAAAGATAAAGTGTGATGTATGAGGTGGATGGATGCCGAAGAAAGACGAGTCGTGATGGTTTGAGAGATTAGATGCTTAAATGCAAGAAGCCCAAAGAGAAAATTATAGGCGAGGCTGCACTACGAAGGCGACGGGCGTTGAAATCCGTCCAACTCGCTAGGCGAGAATCTGGGCAGCCCAGGGCTGCACGTTTGTAAATGTCTCGCAATTTCTCCTCAAATTTAATTGTTATGAGAATTTCGGAACAGATTGACG